>JAACJM010000307.1:0-91230 GCA_013368315.1 Tetrapyrgos nigripes | reverse complement strand
ATGGTAGGAGAAACCATCAAGGAAGACAAGGCTGGAATTGCCAACGTTGAGGAAGCCTAGCAGTGGAGACTACCAAACACAAATGAATCAAGTGATGGAAAGGAGATACCATCGAAGAGGAAGGACAAAGCAATAATTGCCAAACGTCGAAGATGAGGCTGGAATTGCTGACGTCGAGGAAGCCTAGCAGTGGAGACTGCCAAACACAAATGAATCAAGCGACGGAATGGAGATGCCATCAAAGAGGAAGGACAAAGCAATAATTGCCAAATGTCAAGGAATCCTGACAGTGGAGACTGCCAAAAACAATTGGATCAAGCGATGGAATGGAGATACCATCAAAGAGGAAAGACGATGAGTGGTGGTAGCCAATCCAGGAGGAGGATTGACAAAGCAAAGTCTTTGATTGGGTGAGAATCAGCCCTAGAGAGTTGAGGCACTCTGTCGGGGTCATCAGACACACAATCAAAGGACAATACTGGAATGCCACCAGGTTCTCGTTGAGGAACACTGACTAACCAGTTGAGAATAGGTAGGTCAGATTGCTTGTGGTAGGCAACAGCAGACATCTGGGCTCCAACACCAAGGCCTTCTTATCTGTCCCGGTGTCGGAAAAATATAGCAAGCTCCAGTATGTGCTGCTGTTGCAGAGAGGAGGAACGAGGCAGAATGGAGAAAGAGAGAACCATATGAGCAGTTTTAGGGTGAGAGCTGAGATAAAGGAAAAACAAGGAAGCAGGGTGTAAGTCAACGGGGAAACAGAATTTGTTGACTGTTAGTGTAAGTCATAAACAAGTGCTGGGGACAGAAAGTAGAAATGAAGGCAAGAGGACTGGATGCGAATCATGAATGACCACCAATTTAGGCACAAAGATAAGTAACAGTCATGGAGCATGATACTTCAAAAAGAGAGTTAGGAGGGAGAATCATGGAAAATAACCCATGATGCAACAGCGAGGAGTGTCTGAGCCAGCTGCCCAATGCAAAAACCAGGAATGGGTGGGAGAAATGAGACAAGAAACAAGAATTTTGAAGGAGAAGGTGAGAGCAGCTGATAGAGTCGAGAGAAAGACTATAGGAAAAACGCAAAGATGTCAAAGCCTCCAACCTCCAGTCTAGAGACACTGAACAGCCAAGTTGTATCAGCAAGATGATTCCAGGCTGCCCACCAAAGGCGGAAAACTGACAGGTTGGCTGACATCCGCTGGCTGGGGCAGAGGTTAGTGAGCTGTAACCAGCATGCACTTGAGCCCTGGCCAGTTCAGTGTTGTTGGAGTCGGTGTTCATGCAAGGCATTGCAAGCATGAAATCCAGTTTATTCCACAGCGGGAGTTGTTGGGTGATTGAGAAGTCAAAGACAGTTATCATAAGAAAAAGGCGAGGTCAAGAGAGAGAAAGGTTGAATGAGGGGCGAGTATTCGAGGAGAGTGGACCCAATGGTGGAGACAAGGAGCATCGAAATTGAAAGAGAAAGGTATGTAGGGAAGGAGTAGCTAACCAGACAAGCTACGTCAATAGAGTATGATGGTGGAAGTACTGGTTCAAGGGTGGCCAGTGTCACATGTGATTTGTCTGTGTTCTAAGTCCAAAAATACATTCTCTTTCCTCCATCATAGAATATCACGTTCGAGCAACTTCCAAGTATTTGGATCATTTCCTGACCTTTTGGTAAATTTGTAAATCAGTTGTCTGGAGTCAACTTGTTTCATTCAGTACTCACTTCATGAATTCAGTCATTGTTCCTCTGGATTCAGTAGTCACTTTCAGGAGCTCAGATCTGTACTCTGGGAATTCAATACTTGTCTTCTTGAATTCGGGACCTAGATGTCAATTTGGGTGTCACATGTCACACTTTTGTATTCGGAAATGGTGTTTTAAGTTGAAAATAATACTATCCACTTTAGCACAGCATAGCAAAGGAGCAAACACTGTTCCTGTGATATCATCCAATTGAGTGACCAACTCCTTCCATCTGGACCCACGTTGCCCATTGCACCATCTGCTTCTGTGCACAGTAGTTGCATGAGTTCCAAATGAGTTCAGCATAACGGTGATTATGGGATGTGATCTCTGGGCTGAAGGATTGAATGAGGAGCTTGAGAACCCTGGCATGTATCAAATGGGCTGTGAACCCATCCAGCAGGTCTGCGTATACTACAGTATAGCACAGGCGTGGCGCTGATCAAGCCTAACATCACTTTGAGATTCATGTCCAGGGAGTTCTGCATCTGAGCCCCCTCATGTAGGATTTTGTATTTCATTTCTTTCCTATTTCGTTCTCTCATGTGGCAATCCAGATCTCATCTGTGTTGTCATGAATCGTCTCCCGCTTATTCATTTCCTTTCTATTCTTTTCCCGTTACTACCTATTTCCCACTCTAACCCCATAAACATCAACCATTTCTCATCATCGTTTATAGTTACCATCTCTCTAGATCTATGACTCATATTCCTACCTCCTTCGATTCCTATCTCCATGGACATTCTCACTGTCAATCACTCTGTATGATCCAGTACCTTCATCTATCCATAGTTGACTCATTATTCTCTCGCCCTTGACATTTCCACATGATACCGTCTATTATTACTTACTATTTCCCATCTGTTCATATTTTACTTATATACCTGTGATCTTTGTAACCTATTCCTTAGTTCGTTCACTTCGTCTCCGCTCCGTACCTTTACTACGCAGTGTAGAGCCTAGTCAGCTTACTTTCTCTCTATCTCTCTATCTCTCTTGATCAATCTATTCTCTTGTAAACCGGCCTTCTCGTATTGTGTGACTTGGGTGGTTATCGAGTGTACCGACAACCTTGACACTTGAACGAACTCCCATACACCCACCTCACAAAATCCTTCCATCGTATTGGACTTCCCTATTATCCTACCCTCCCCTACGGTGCCCCAAAGCCCATCAACTCTACCCTGTGTGAGGAGCCTCACAGGTTGGCAGGCGTGAACTACTCAAGGAGCAGTTACACGAGGTCATCCCCCGTCTACACAGTCTCGAGACGTAATACCAGACTCGCTAAACCCGAGTAAGGTGGTCGACCGGTTCTGTAATTGAAATCCAAAAAACCCTCTTTCACTCTGTCTACCCCACGCCCCCGAATTCGTATCGAACCTCCTGAAACCCCTCGTGACTACGAACAGATTCCATTTCCCCTTCCCCGTTACCTCTTGTACTCCGAATACGCGGTCTCTCACGGAAGAAAACTACGAACGGATCCTTGGAGTCTCGACCGACACTTCGTTTGCACAAGACGTTGGGTGTGGAAACTTATCTCAGGTGACGTAGTCCTCTCAACGTTCTCGTACATAACAGTAAAAGAGGACTTCGATACAGGAGAAACTGTGGTTCAGATTCAAGGACCTTTATTCCTCAAAGAACACGTCGACTACTCTCCATTCGCACCTTCCCCCGAATACGGCCTAGCATCTTCCTATATCCTGGGACCCAATTATCTTTCATAAAATCAGTGTATGACTGAGCGACGGTCCGCATCTGCAGATCCGAAACTCCGTTGTGCCAACCGACCACACGTATTCCACCCCGCATCGAACCAAGACGCCTGCTATATCCCTGAAAACGGCGACGATCCTTGGGTTCCGTGTAAAGCACAACCTTGCCTGAACAGATACAACACTCAGCGACTTACCGACGTAGAACTCCCGAATTGGTTACACGTTATAACCCAGCTCCAAGAACTCGCAATTCAAAAAGCACATCGAAAACCGAGAACCAGATCAGGCCAAGGAACTTCTACACCTACCAACCAACCTTCCGAACCCAACCCAGTACCAGAAACACCTTCCAATAACCCACCAGAACCAAACGACCCCACTTCCCCACCTTCTTCGCCCATCATTCCATCCGCCGAAGGACCATCCGTAGCCCCTCGTCATCCCCCTACACCTCCTTCTCCAGACCCATCAGACCCAAACGACTCAGTCATGGCTGATACACCTCCTATTGGGTCAAACAGAACTTCTGAACGAGGGAGAAAACCGGATCCCTTCAACGGAGAACGTAGCGAGGCGAAACGATGGTTGGCCCAGTTTAATAACTATCTACGCATGAATAAAGGAAAGTACCCGACTGAGGAAAGCCAGGTTTCATTGTTCCTATCGTTCTTCACAGGAGAAAAAGGAGGAGATTGGGCAACGCAGAGATTGACGGAACGAGATGCAGATGAAGAAAACGAGGAGTTGACGACTACACCAAACCAATGGAGATGGATAACTTTAAAACAGATACGTGATAGATTCAAAAAGGACTTCAGACCTTTAGCCTCAGAAGATGTGGCCAGAACAAAGATCAAGTTTGCCAGAATGAAGGGGACAGATATCAGTAGCTACAACAGCATCTTCGACACATATGGAGAAGAGTCCGAATTCGGAGAAGCAGCATTGTTGGAATTCTATCAGGACGGGTTACCACCCAAACTCCGAGAAGCAGTTGGAAGAACGTATCCGAAATGGGATGACTTCGACGAGTATAAGGAAAGGGCTGTGGAGCTTCATTTAGAATGGTTAAAGGAACGAGAAAGACAGGGACGCTGGAAGACTACTTCAACGTCGAAGAGTAGCTCTGGTCCGTCTCAAGGGAGAACGGTAGCAAGCGTCAATGCGCTCATGGGATCAGGTGCTAACTCGTCTTTTAACCTACCACCTAAACTGACACCCGATGAAAGGGACCGACTTCGAAAAGCAGGAGCATGCCTCGCATGCAGACAAACTGGACATATGAGCAACGATTGTCCAACATTCCCAAAGACGTCGTCTCAGAACACGTCCCGAACTTTCCCCTCTCGTACTATTCGAACAGCCGAAACCGCATCCCCTCCACCGGTAACAGTAGCGCAGGCGTCTTCATCTCGAAACACGATCAAAGAAATCTCCGACATGGTAAATAGGGTTAAAGGATTAGAAGGAGAGGAAAAGGAACAAGCAACCGTCTATTTGAAGGACATTATGTCTAAATTGGATTTTTAAATCACTCCTCTGCTACGTCGTCAGTAGGAGTAAAACAGTACACCGGACAGTTAAAGAACAATTGATATAGTGTGTTATACCCCTCTTGTGAGCGAACCTTTCCTTCAGAAATAAGAATGTCAGCAATCACTCGCAATAAACAGATACCATCAATCACACTCAAAACTGAACTAATCGGCAAAATTACTGGCAGAAAAATCGACGCAAACGCTCTAATAGACAGCGGTGCAGAAGGCATAATCATTAACAGTCAATTCGCACAAAGAAATCAACTTACCCTCCTTCCTATCAAAAACCCGTTCCCAGTTCGAAACGTTGACGGCTCTGAAAACACCATGGGATGGGTACAGGAATACACTATCCAAAATCTTCGTATCTATTCTCGAGACAACAAGGCGTACCATGAAGAACAGGCCGAATTCTATGTAACGGACATTGGGGATCACGATATAATCCTCGGTACCGACTGGTTGGAAGAACATAATCCAGATATAGACTGGTCAGACTCACGGGTAGACATGACTAGATGCCCAGAAACATGTATCACAGCAAAACCTCCCGTTCTCCACTTGAAAACTAAAACCTTGAAACCCACAGTCATCGATCCAAGAACCCATCACAAGGAGTACCAAGTCAGGTGGATAGAACCAGTTGGACGATTCAAACCAATTGCCCAATCGAAAAATTGCAGGGCGACGTCATCGAATCCCTATTTGATCCTTCCACCGAAATTCAGAAGAAACAGCAATCTTTACCGAAGATGACTACGGGAGAGATACGATCCCAGAACGGTGGGAACAGGACGTAATGGAAGAATTGTTAGGGAAAGAGGAAAGATTCGATGAAGAAGCATCAGGGACACCAGATCTGAACATCCGTGCGGGTTTTACGAAAGCACAAGAACTCGCAGAGGCGGCTCAGAACGTTCAGGTCGATGTACCTCTTAAAGATAAGATTCCTTCGCAGTATCATCAGTTCCTACGAGTCTTTGACAAACAAACCTCAGAACGATTACCGAAACGTGGCGAATGGGATCACGCTATCGAGTTAAAATCGGACTTTGAACCACGCCCTTGCAAAACATATCCGTTGTCCCCAAATGAACAAAAGGAGCTCGATGAATTCATCAAGGAAAACCTGGAGAAAGGGTACATAAGACCGTCGAAGTCTCCTATGGCAAGTCCCTTCTTCTTTGTAAAAAAGAAAGACGGAAAACTACGACCAGTACAGGATTACCGTGCCCTAAATAAAGGGACCCTCAAGAACGAAATACCCTTTACCGCTTATATCGGAACTCGTAGACAAACTCAAAGGGGCACGAATATTTTCCAAAATCGACCTTAGATGGGGATATAACAACGTACATATCAAGAAGGGAGATGAATGGAAAGCGGCGTTCAAAACCAACCGCGGTCTCTTCGAGCCAACAGTGATGTTTTTCGGTCTTATGAACTCTCCAGCCACATTCCAAGCGATGATGAACACTCTATTCAAGGACCTGATCGACTCTGGAAAAGTCGTAATCTATATGGACGATATTCTCATATTCACGGAATCACTAGAAGAACATCGATACATGGTTAAAACAAGTACTGGCACGACTCCATGATAACGACTTATATGCTAAACCGGAAAAATGCACCTTCGAAACCGACTCAGTAGAATTCCTCGGCCTCATCATGTCACATAACACATTGGCGATGGATCCAGTCAAGGTCGAAGGCATAACTAAATGGCCAGTCCCACGGAATGTCAAAGACGTACAGTCATTCCTCGGCTTCGGAAACTTTTATCGTCGTTTCATACGAGATTTCTCAAAAATCGCACGACCACTGTTCGATCTCACGAAAAAGGAACATCCATGGGAATGGTCCAAGGAAGCTCAAAGGGCCTTCCAGGCACTCAAAGATACATTCACAACTTCACCAGTTCTTCTCATGCCTGATCATTCCAAACCGTACCGAGTAGAAGTTGACGCATCAGATTACGCCACAGGGGGTATCCTACAACAACAAGGATCGGATGGCAAATGGCACCCAGTAGCCTACCTGTCAAAAGCGTTATCCGAAACCGAACGGAATTACGACATCCATGACAAAGAACTGCTAGCGATCATACGTGGACTTGAAGCCTGGCGGCACTACCTGGAAGGAGGGCCGCACACCATTGAAATCTTGACCGATCACAACAACCTTAGATACTTCACCACGGCTCAAAAACTCAGCCGACGGCAAGCAAGGATGGCATTGTTCCTGACCAGATTCGACTTTACGCTCACCCATAAACCTGGAAATCTGAATCGAAGTGACCCACTTTCTTGGAGATCGGACCATAAAGAGGGGGTCGAAAACGACAACAAGGACAGAATCTTGCTTGACCCTAGATTCTTCAGAATTCGAGCGACACGACCAGGAACGGTAACCGCAATAGGAGATGCGGAGTTAAAAAGGCGGATTAAGGAGTGTCCGGATAAGGATGCTGAAGTCGTGAGTGCGTTACAAACTATCTTTGACAACGGACCACGCGCTTTGGCAAAGAATTTACAGGAATGGAACTACGAAGACGGAATTATCTTGTTCCGAGGGAAGATCTATGTCCCAAACGATCAACAACTCAGACGGGACATCGTCAAAATGCATCACGACAGCCTTACAGCAGGTCACCCGGGACGATTCAAAACATACGAACTCGTCAGTAGAGAATTCTGGTGGCCTGGTATGTCAGTATTCGTTTGCAGCTACATTGAAGGATGTGCTACCTGCCAGTTAACCAAGGTAAACAACCATCCTGCACATGTACCCCTAATCCCGAACGAAATACCGGAATGACCCTTTGGTACCATTACAACTGACTTCATCACAGACCTGCCAGAATGTGACGGCTTCAATGCAATTCACGTCACGGTGGACCGTTCAACAAAAACAGTTGTCATTTCCCCATGCAGAAAAGACATTGATAGTAACGGAACAATCGACCTATTGTTCGACAACACTTGGCGGCGGTATGGCTTATGGGATAAAATGATATCTGACTGCGGACCTCAATTCGCAAGCCAAGTGATGAAAGGCATTTACGCTAAGTTAGGTATCACTTCGGCACTCAGTACAGCTTATCATCCGCAGACAGACGGCGAAACAGAGAGGTTCAATCAAGAATTGGAACAATACCTTCGAACCTTCTGTAACTATCGTCAAGACGATTGTGTCAAATACCTACCGTACGCCGAATTCTGTCATAATACCCGGGTTCACTCAGCGACTGGGAAATCGCCGTTTGAATTACTCCATGGATTTTTGCCCCGACTATTCCCTTCCATCAATCCAACTTTACACGTACCAAAAGTCGAAGAACGCCTCCAGAACTTGGATGCAGTTCGAGAAGAATTAAAAGCAAGTCTGGCGATGGCGGCTGAACTGATGAAAGAGCAAAACAAGGACTACAGGAACGAAGGAGTGAAGTTTCAGGTTGGGGATAAAGTGCTGCTGGACGGGAAAAATCTGAAAACGACGAGACCGAAAGCTAAGTTGGCAAATCGTCATCACGGACCATTCGAAATCACTGACGTTATCAGTGAAGTCAATTATCAACTCAAATTACCAAATGGCTGGCGAATTCACCCAGTGTTCCACACCTCACTCCTATCGCCATACAAAGAGACCGAGGCCCACGGAGTGAACTACCTGGGAGAACCTGTTGAGCTGCTACCCGAAGACAACGAATACGATGTGGAAGCAATTCTAGATTCAAAACCAACGAGAAACCGACGGGGAGTACAATACCTTGTCAAATGGTTGGATTATGCTGACTCGGAAAATTCATGGGAACCAGCGTCAGGATTGACAAAGGTGAAGGAGATAATTGAGACCTTCCATCAACAACATCCAGATGCATATCGACCCAAGAACCTGATACGCCTGGGAACAACGGTGCGTTCACTAGGAATCGCCATGGAAGACATATGGCGAAGTACCCGTGTGCTTCAAGTGAAAGCACAACTCTGAGGAGAAACACTGTTACGAACCGTGGGTATCCTATGCCCACCTTCACATCCCACTCGGCAATTGAACTCAGACTTTTGTCATCACTCGTCGATCGCATTCCCTCGTTAACGGCGTCTACTGTCAAACCACCTTCGGGGACAACTTGACCGTCCATTCAAATTCCCTCCATACAGACAAACAAGTATAAAAGACCCCTCTCCACAACGAAGAAGGACAGAACTCAACCACATCCACCAGTCTCACCTCACTCCCCTCATACTACACCTTCATCATAGCCATGTCAACCACTTCCTCCACCAACACCAACGTGATCGACGCGCTCCCAACCAATAGGGGACGTTGCACCTATGGAACCCGTTCCGGACGTCGATGCCGAATGGCGAAACAACACGCAGGACCTCACAACGGGTGTCAACGCTGCACGTGGGGAGGAGAGGATGGACCAGGACGGTGCAGACTGGGCAGAGGACATAAAGCCCGTTGTGTGGTACAATGGACGTCGCTACGTGCGGAACATAGAGGAAATCTAGGATGGGGAGACGCCAGCATATGGGGGGCAGACAACGTTGTTCAATGGAACATGGACGACAATGGAGGGGGATGGGGAATGGCTACCAACACAACGGAGTGGGGGAACTTAGACTGGAACGACCCTAGATGGGAGATTGGAAACTACACCATAGATTGGGACAAATATTGGCCGAGCCAAGGGGATGTAGACAGACGACTCTGCAAGCAATGGGCGGAGCATTGGAAGACTGGATTGACGAGCTCCGGTGAAAGCTCGTCCTAAAGAGGGGGTAATATCATGAATCGTCTCCCGCCTATTCATTTCCTTTCTATTCTTTTCCCTTTACTGCCTATTCCCCACTCTAACCCCATAAAACATCAACCATTTCTCATCATTGTCTATAGTTACCATCTCGCTAGATCTATAACTCATATTCCTATCTCCTCCGATTCCTATCTCTATGGACATTCTCACTGTCAATCACTCCGTACGATCCAGTACCTTCATCTATCCATATTTGACTCATTATTCTCTTGCCCTTGACGTTTCCACATGATACCGTCTATTATTACTTACTCTTTCCCATCTGTTCATATTTTACTTATATACCTGTGATCTTTGTAAACTATTCCTTAGTTCGTTCACTTCGTCTCCGCTCCGTACTTTTACTACGCAGTGTAGAGCCTAGTCAGCTTACTTTCTCTCTATCTCTCTATCTCTTTATCCCTTTTGATCAATCTATTCTCTTGTAACCGGTTCTCTCGTATTGTGTGACTTGGGTGGTTATCGAGTGTATCGACAACCTTGACAGACTTCCCCGAGGACTAGTCGACCGAATCTCCTACCTATCCACTCAACCCAGAAATCTCGCGGCATTGCAAAAGGCAGCGGTAAAACAACACATGATTTGGTTAGAAAGACAGGAAGAGAAAACCTCATGGAGTAAAACTCGAAGGGAGGAAGGGCAGCTGGGAAGGGGGCCACAGGACACAAGAAATGGTCGAACAAGAAGTATGGGAGTAAACGACTTCCAAGACAATGTCCCAGGTGCATCTTCAACCACTAAATATCCACTGAAACTGACCCCCCAAGAAAGGGACAAAATGAGGAAGGAAGGGCGATGCTTCAGGTGCTGAGGACAGGGACATATGGGTAACGATTGCCCTACGTTCCCTAATACGCCTCTGACCACTCCCAACAACACGACCTGGAGGCCCTCCATAAAGAAAACCACAGTCGTCACGGAAACCTTGGACCCCAAGGTCAACACTACCACGGATAATATCTCAGAACTCACTGCCAGAATCGGAGCATTGTCGGGAGAAGAGAAAGAGGGACTACTAAAAAAGTTCATAACAGAATCGGATTTTTGAAAACCTCCCCTGCCACGTCGTCGGGAGGAGGGACATGGACATACATACCAGTAAAACACAGGCAATACACGAGCCTTATACCCTTTCATAAGCCACGATCCCCATCTGAATTAAGAATCACGGCAATCACTCGAAATCAACAGACCCCTTCAATAGAGCTTAAAACCAAATTGATCGGGAAAATAACTGGACAAAAAATCGACGCAACCGCTCTACTAGACAGTGGAGCAGAAGGAATCATCATTAATGATGCCTTCGCCCAAAAACATCATCTCAATCGCATCCCCCTAGAAAAACCATTCCCAGTTCGAAATGTCGACAGATCAGAAAACGTGATGGGATGGGTAAGGCACTACACCATTCAAAAACTATGAATCTACACCCAAGACCACCAATCTCACCACGAAGAGACTGCCGAGTTTTACATCACGGATATCGGAGATCACAATATCATTTTGGGTACCGATTGGCTACAACACCATAACCCGGAGATCGACTGGACAACATCAGAAATCAACCTAACGCAATGCCCCAACGCTTGTACACTGAAAAAAACCCCAGTACGAACTAAAGCTAAGTCGAAAACCTTCCCTCCGAAAACAAAACAACCTAAAATAGTCGATCCCAGAATACATCACCGAAATTACCAAGTAATATTCAAAGACATTGTAGGACCTTACAAAACGATACCACAACCAAAGGTGGCCAGACAACGTCGATCACAACGACCTAGGAAGATCCGACTACAACGAATTGACTTAGGAGCAATGCTCAGCTCAGAAGATACGACCAGACAATGGAGTGTCCCAGGACAATGGAGTGAACTCGTTATGGAATATCTAGATACCCCTAGCGACCCCGACGAAGGTCTATCAGAAACCAAGCTGAGTATCCGAACCGCCTTTACCAAAGCACTTCAAAACACTAAAAACGAATCCACGAACTCGCTGACCTCATTACAAGAACAAATACCTGAACAGTATCACGAATACTTGTTGGTGTTTGACAAAAAGACTTCAGAACGTTTACCCCAATGAAGCGATTGGGACCATGCAATCGAGCTACAAGACGGCTTTCAACCACACGCATGTAAAACGTACCCTCTCTCTCCAAACGAACAATCCGAACTCGACTCCTTCCTGAACGAAAATCTCGAAAAGGGATATATTAAACCATCAAAATCCCCAATGGCAAGTCCCTTCTTCTTCGTTAAGAAAAAAGACGGAAAGCTACGCCCAGTACAGGACTACAGAGCGCTCAATAAGGGTACTGTAAAAAACACATACCCACTACCCCTCATTCCAGAACTAATCGACAAACTCAAAAACACATACGTGTTCAGTAAAATCAATCTACGGTGGGGATACAATAACATCCGTATCAAAGAAGGGGATGAATGGAAAGCCGCCTTCAAAACCAACCGAGGACTATTTGAGCCGACTGTCATGTTTTTTGGATTAATGAACTCGCCAGTGACCTTCCAAGCGATGATGAACACTATTTTCAAGGATCTCATTGACCAAGGGAAGATCGTTGTCTATATGGATGACATTCTAGTATTCACCCATGACCTAGAAGAACATCGAGAATTAGTCCAAACAGTTCTACAACGACTACGAGACAACGACCTATACGCCAAACCCGAAAAATGCGTATTCGAAACAGACAAGGTCGACTTCTTGGGACTGATTGTCTCTCACGACACTTTATCAATGGACCCAGCCAAGGTAGAAGGAGTACTCGAGTGGCCAACCCCCAAAACAGTAAAGGAAGTTCAGGCCTTCTTAGGATTTGGAAACTTCTACAGACGCTTTATCAAAGACTTTTCGAAAATCGCACGTCCCCTCTTCGATCTGACGAGGAAGGACAACCACTGGAACTGGGGAACAGAGGCCGAACAAGCATTCCAATCCCTCAAAACGGCCTTCACATCCAAACCTGTTCTACTAATGCCAGATCACATGAAGCCATACCGAGTGGAAGTAGACGCATCAGACTACGCAATGGGGGGAATACTTATGCAAACTGGGGAAGACAATCGATGGCACCCGGTCGCCTACATCTCCAAATCCCTCTCAGAGACTGAACGAAACTATGACATCCACGACAAGGAACTATTGGCAATCATATGGGCACTGGAAGCATGGAGACACTATTTGGAGGGGGCCCCCCATTCCAGCGAAATCTTCACCGACCACAGGAACTTGGAGTATTTCCAGACCGCCCAAAAACTCAGTCGATGACAGGCACGATGGGCGTTATTCCTTACACGATTTGAGTTCTCCCTCCAACATAAACCAGGAAGTCTGAATAAAGCTGACCCGTTGTCTAGACGACCAGATCACAAAATTGGGACCGAGAACGACAACACCGACAGAATCCTTCTCGACCCCAAATTTTTCCGAATTCAAGCAACTAGACAAGGACCGACAAGAAGACTGGGTGGACTATCTGCCCTACGCCGAATTCAGCCATAACACCAGAATCCATTCGGCAACAGGAAAATCCCCCTTCGAACTCCTACACAGATACCAACCACGCTTCTTCCCATCATTCAATCCAACCTCTAACCTACCGACAGTAGAGGAACGACTCGAAAACCTCAACCAACTCAGGGACGAACTCAAAGCAAGCCTGACATCGGCTGCCGAAACAATGAAAGCACAACATGGCAACCACTCCATGTCCTGGACAGGGTACAAGGTCGGAGATAGGGTGCTACTCGACAGAAAAAACCTGAAGACAACAAGACCGAAAGCTAAGTTGTCTGATCATCGTCATGGCCCATTCGAGATCATTGAGGTAATCAGCCAGGTTAACTACAAACTGAAATTACCGGCAACCTGGCATATACATCCTGTCTTCCACGCTTCCCTATTAACGCCGTACGTCGAGACAGACACTCACAGACAAAACTACCCCGAACCTCCCATGGAACTACTAGACGCAGACGAAGAATACGATGTTGAAATGATACTAGACTCAAAACCAACCAGGAACAGAAAAGGGACTCAATACCTCATCAAATGGTTGGATTACCCCGACTCAGAGAACACTTGGGTACCTACGTCAAACCTGACCAAGGTAAAAGACATGATCGAAGAATTCCACCAGAAACATCCCCGAGCTTACCGACATTAACGGCGTCTACTGTCACAACCCAACGGACAAACTGGGCCGTCTCCCAGTACCGCAGACACGACCTTGTTAAAAGGCGACTACATTGAACCCAAACGACAGAATTCAACCACATCCTACCAGTTTCACTCCTTTCCCTCACACTCCACCACCACCAGTCCACTAAAACTCTCACCCACACCTTCGTCATAACAATGTCTACCACGTCCTCCACCAACACCACTACTCATACTGCACACCCAACTAACAGAGGGCGCTGTACCTACGGGACGCATTCAGGACGTCGATGCCGACTTTCAAAACAGCATGCCAGACCTCACAACGGGTGCCAGCGCTGCACATGGGGAGGAGAGGATGGACCAGGACGATGCAGATTGGGTAGAGGACATCGAGCTTGATGTGTAGTTCAATGGACGTCCTTACGTGCGGAACACAAAGGGAACCTTGGATGGGGGGACAGCAGTATATGGGGGGTGAACAACAGTGTACAGTGGGACACAAGCGGCAATGGAGGAGGTTGGGGAATGGCAACCAACACGACAGAGTGGGGAAACTTCGATTGGAACGATCCTAGATGGGAGATTACAGGCTACACCATTGACTGGGACAAATATTGGCCGAGCCAGGGGAACATGGACAAGCGACTCTGCAAACAATGGGCAGAGCATTGGAAGACTAGCTTGCCAAGCTCCGGTGAAAGCTTGTCCTAAAAAGGGGGGTAGTGTCATGAATCGCCTCCCGTCTTCTTCATTTCCTTTCTATTCTTTTCCCTTCACTACCTATCTCCATATCGCTTATCTACTTTCCGTTCTATTCCCTTCTATAAACCCGTAAACACTAATTACTTCTCATCATCGTCTACTCCGATCTATGACTCACCTCTCCATTTTCTTTATCTCCATGGACATTCTCACATATATACTTCTTCACTTGACTCACATTCTTATCTCCTCTGATCCCTAGGCTCCATGGACATTCTCACATATTCATTTCTCTCTTATATATATCTTACACTGGGTGCAAACACTTGTAAATCCTCTGCTTTACTGAGGTTTTACAAGAGTATTACACCAAGCCATTCAAGATGTAAGACTCCTTGTCATACATTAGTATTACAAGAGACAGAAAAAATTAGAACAACCTTGTATGACCATTGTAAGTCATAAAGAAATACCATGGACTTTCAGTGTGACTTGCTGTCACTGTATACCCTTGGTGGATATACTGTGGAATTACACAGGAATTTCAGGGTGACTGTTTGTCACAATATGTCATGTAGTAAGACACATAGGAAATACTGGAGTATTTCAGTGTGACAGATAATCACAGTATGACAAACAGTAAGGCAAGAGAGATTTACAAAGGACTTACAAGGAAGCAAAATCTGCAGGAAATTTACAAAGTGACAATCAAGTCACAGTAATACAGTTGTAAGACTAGCTGTATTATGAAGGAATTACAAGAAAGATTTGCTACAAACACTGGTAAATCCTCAGCCTTACTGGAGTATTACAAGAGTATTATGGGGAACCAATCAATATGTAAGTTGGCTTGACTTACAAGTGTATTACAAAATAGACAAAAAATGAGGACTATTCTGAAAGACCATTGTAAGCTGCAAGGACATACCATGGACTTTCAGTGTGAGGCTTTGTCACAGTATAGCATTGAAGAGCATACAGTGGAATTACAAGGTGACTTTTTTGTCACAGTATGTCTTCTTGTAAAACAGAACTGAAATAGCAGGGTATTTCAGTGTGAGATAATGTCACAGTACGACAATTTGTAAACCAAGTAAAATTTACAGAGGACTTACCAGAAGGTAGAACTTGAAAGTCTTGGGTAAGACTGCTCATATTTACACTGAATTTACGGAGGGACAGCTGTGTCACAGTAATACCCTAGAAAGACTTGTGACTTTACAAGGGAATTACAAGATGCAGGTTTTAAAAGTCTATCTCGTAAGTCTCTGGAAAAAACCTGCATGCTAAATGGAGAATATACAGTGTGACAAACTGGTCACAGTAAGACACTTGTAAGTCACAAGACATTACAATGACTTTACTGAAAAGTGACTATTTTGTAAGTCATCATGTATATCCAATGGACTTACAAGAGACTTGTTGGATGGATTTGCAGTGCATGTCAATTAAGTAATACAGAAGGGCTTACTGAAAATTTACAGGATGTAATACAATGAATTCATTGAACCAGGTCAATTAAATGTTACTAAATATAAATAGACAGCTCAGGCTGGACTGTGTCTGCCTTGTCATCTTCGTCTGCTCAGTCTGTTAGGTCTGCCTTGTCTGCCTTGTCTGCCTTGTCTGCTCCGTCTGCCCCATCTGTCTCATCTGCCTCATTTGCTCCATCTGCCTTGTCTGCCCTGTGTGCCTTGTCTGCCTTGTCTGCTCCGTCTGCCCCATCTGTCTCATCTGCCTCATTTGCTCCATCTGCCTCGTCTGCCCTGTCTGCCTTGGGACTGTGTCTGCCTTGTCATCTTTGTCCGCTCAGTCTGTTAGGTCTGCTTTGTCTGCCTCATCTGCCTCGTCTGCCTCGTCTTCATTCAACCAGGTCAATTAAATGTTACTAAATATAAATAGACAGCTCAGGCTGGACTGTGTCTGCCTTGTCATCTTCGTCTGCTCAGTCTGTTAGGTCTGCTTTGTCTGCCTCGTCTGCCTCGTCTGCCTCGTCTGCCTCGTCTGCTCCGTCTGCCTCGTCTGCCTCGTCTGCTCTGTCTGCCTTGTCTGCCTCGTGCCCCATCTGCCTCGTCTGCCTTGTCTGCTCCGTCTGCCTTGTCTGCCTTGTCTGCTCCGTCTGCCTTGTCTGCCTCATCTGCTCCGTCTGCCTCATCTGCCTCGTCTGCTCTGTCTGCCTTGTCTGCCTTGTCTGCTCCGTCTGCCTCGTCTGCCTCGTCTGCTCTGTTTGCTCCGTCTGCCTCGTCCCCCTCGTCTGCTCCTTCTGCCTCGTCTGCTCCGTTTGCTCCGTCTGCCTCGTCCCCCTCGTCTGCTCCTTCTGCCTCGTCTGCTCCGTCTGCCTCGTCGGAGCAGACAAAGCAGACGGAGCAGACGAGGCAGACGAGGCAGACAGAGCAGACGGAGCAGACGAGGCAGACGACCACCTCGTCTGCCTCGTCAGAGCAGACAAAGCAGATGGAGCAGACGAGGCAGACGAGGCAGACGGAGCAGACGAGGCAGACAGAGCTGTTGAATTGGCAAATTAGTAAGCAGCCATCAACACTAGATTAGATATAGATTAGATAGTAATCTAGTTAGTTACGCTTACTTACATCAGTAGTTCTTAGATAAGTAGTCACATGTACTATCTAGAACAGTATAAAAGGGCTCGTAGATTGCCCTACAAGAATAAGGATTTCCCTTAACACTCATCGCTCTTAACCTCTAACAAACCGCTCTAACAAAGCACTTTTACATCCCCAGGTAAGTTTGCAGTTGCCGCTACGTATATAGAACATAGCCTGCTCAACAGGTTATGGGCCCCGCAAGCCCTGGACATCGCGCCATCACTGGCAGCAAGTCCTAGACTGTGTAAATACCTGGTAGCGCCCCTGCGGCTGCTTGAACATCGCCCTCTGTGGCAGAAGTTCTTTACATGCGCCTTCATGGCTGCTGTACGTGCTCAGTAGCGCCTTCATGGCTGCAAACTGGTATAAAGCACACCGGGGATAATCACTGTCATAAGCGCGCTAGCCGCAGCTTTCAATTTATTTTTATGGCGCGTCCTTAACGCCGCCGCTTATCTTGCATATAGGATGTTATGCTGACAGTTTGATTATATCCCCAGATTACATTTGAAATGTCTTCCGGATCAAGCTTTATGTCCACCGTTCCAGAACTCACTGGACCGAACTATACCCTTTGGGCTAGCAAGTCCAGGGCATCGCCTATGTCCTCAATACCCTCAAACCTGGAGAAATCCAGATTGTTGGATCCACATCCCCCGTTCCAGCTCCTCCCGCTGCTCCCCATACTCCCGCTGCTCCCGCTGGAACTACTGGAGGCACTACTGCCACAGCTGCTGCTGCCGCCGCTACGGATGACGAATCTGACGCTGGTAGTCCTTCTCCTCACTTCATTGCTGCTGCTAGTGGCAGTGTTGCTGATTGGGAAAAAGACAACGACAAAGCCATGGGTGTCATCAAACTTCGCGTCACCCAAGCTATTGGTGCCAAGATCGAAAATATCACCACCGCTAGAGTCATGTGGGACACTCTCAAGGAACTCTATGGTACGCCCGGAGCTGCTGAAGTCTTTCAGAACTTCAAACGTGCTATGAATGTCGAGATTCCACGTAACGTGCACCCTGGTGCTGCAATCGATCTCATCAAAATGTACCTGACCCGTATCACTAATGCAGGCACTAACACTGAGATCCCCATGTATCTCCAATACATGATCGTCATCAACAAACTCCCTCCTGACATCTATGCCTACATCATTGCCAGGATCACTCAGGACGACATCGATGACTTTGAGAACAAAACTCTCGATAGTCTCCGTACCCATGTCGTCAACACTTGGGAGGCTCGCGGCGGAAAGAAAGCTCAATCTGCCAACGCTACCAAAATCACGGCAATCAAACGTAAAGGCAAACCTCCTGTTTTCGAGGAACAGCAGCAGCGCCATAAGAGTGGCAGCAGCGCTTGGAGAGGCAAAGGCCGAGGACGTGGCAACTGGCGAGGCCACGGAAAACGCGCCGGTGAACAAACATGCCAGAAGCAACAAGCTCAAAGCATGGGTCCTATCAAATTAGGACACTCTCACGTCATACATGCAGCGAAGTTCTTCAAGGAAACTCTGACCATCACGGTCACAGAGCCCTCTACCAAAGATGTGCGTAAACCCTTCTTTAGCGAGACGGTAAAGCCTTTTGACAGATTTTTCTCATCTGTTCAGAATGCCTTTAAAACCGCTTGTGATAATGGGATTAAGCCAACTGGTGAGCTTCTCAAAGACCTTGAACTAGCACACATGTCTCATTCCACTGCCTCTCTCCCTCGTCCTTCCATCATTTCTGACGGTCGTTCTTTCATGGAATGTTACTATTGGCAAAACCTCGTCGACCCTCATCCTGAAGGTTCCACCTTCTCCCACACCAAATCCAACCCTGCTCACGACGTCAAACACTGGTTCGACATCCGCAACGACAACGCCTCTGACGGTTGGGGTGCCGCGAACTGGGGTACTCCACAGCAAATACATGCGTGGAACAACTTCGACAAGTACCACGACAAGTGCGTGGGAACGGACGACGACGCCGAAATGGCCGAGGAGATGGACAGGCTATCAGACAGCCTGGTGTCCAACGCGGGAAGCATGGACTCGGAGCAGTTCGAGAAGGAAAAGGAGGAGTCAACCAAGCGCCTCAGAATGTGGGAGGCTGGTCTCGTCGATATGAGGGATTCCGACAAAGAGAACGTTGATCCCAAGCCCAGAACGCTCGAGGAGCGTATGCAGGTAATCAACGACGAGATGACTCGGAGGTGGTATTCGGGGGAGTTCGACAGGGAGTACAACGATGGTCTCGAGGACCTCGACAGGGACCTTGACCAAACGAGCGACTCCAATTCATCGGGGTGGAGTCAAGCACGGTCGGTGACCCCGTTATTCGAGGAAATCTCCACGTCCCGCAGTGCTTCCAACTCGGATGCCAGTGGGGATGCCGACTCAATGCCGGACCTCGAACCTCTGTCCGATTCTCCGGACATGGACGTTATCTCTCTCGGGTCTGACTCCGAGGAGGAGATTATTTCTGAAGGTTGGAATGATGGCGGGTACTACAGGTACGCCACAACCTCTTTCTCTTCCATTGTGAATAGAGTATCTGACACTTCCCATACAGTGCAGATGATGAGCCCAGTCGCATGTAATCTATTATCACATGCTTGTAACATATTTATACATACCGCTCCTCTGGGCTCTATTAGCCCCTCTATTTATAATGTACCCAATATATTATGTCCCTGTGGGACTTATTATTCATCTTGTTTGAATTGCAAGGGAAAGAATACTCTCATCAACCAGAAAGATTATAATAACGCCTGGTTACTCGACTCTGGAGCATCTGCTCATTATACTTTCGACTTAACTGATTTTGTTGAGTCACATAAAGTAGATCCAATCTCCATTCAAACTGCAAATGGAGTTACCAAAACCAACACCGCTGGAACTGTCATCATACAACAAGGAGCACGCTACTTCAAAGTTGCCCCTGTTTATTATGTTGCCGATCTGAACCAACGTCTACTATCACTTGGTACATTTCTACAATCCGACAGAGTGACAGTTCATGGATCAGACAAAATGATCATGCTGATGAAACATGACAAAATGACAGATGTAGATGGACAATTAATGCGTCGTCGTTGGTTGACATTTACCAAACGATCACCGGAAGACACTATCTATTATCTTCCTCATACCAAAACAGACGTCGCCTCTTTGGCAGACGCTATGATTTACGAAATCAATTTTGACTTAGCACATCAACGTGCTGGTCACCCCTCTCGTGATGTTCTCAAACATCTTCGAACACATACCGACGGCTGGCCAGAATTCAATATTCCTTTACAACCACCTATTTGCCATGGATGTCTCGAAGGTAAAACACCACAACGAGTTTACCCACCATCAGAAACACGGGCGTCGCGTCCCTTTGAATTAATCCATTCGGATCTCAAAGAATTCCCCACTGAATCGTACCACAAATTCAATTATATGATAATCTTCTTGGACGACTTTACATCTAATGCATGGGCCTTTCTATTGAACAATAAGAAAACGCCAATACATGTAACTCGCCAATGGCTCACTATGGTCGAGAATCAATACAAATCTAAAGTCGAACAATGGATGTCCGATGCAGGGGGAGAATACGTTAAAGGTGCCTTCAGAGAAATGTTGAAAGACAAAGGCATCAAGATCCTACAAAGCGCGCCATACACCCCCCAACAAAATGGTCGTGCTGAGCGTCTTATGCGCACTATAATGGATAAAGCTGAGGCGATGCGCAAACACGCATGTCTTCCTGATAGCTGGTGGGAATTTTGTGTTACACATGCAATATATTTGTATACGCGCACTCCGATGCAGCGACATGACTGGATAACACCATATGAAGTTCTGGAAAAGAAAAAGCCTCGTATGAATCACTTACGTGTACTTGGCTGTGGAGCATATGTCTTTGTTCCAGCGAAAATTCGAAAAAAATAAACTCGCTTCCAAAACAGAACTTATGACCTATCTTGGTCCTGCCCCTGGCAGCCATGGTGATCTATTCATGAGAAAAAACAACGCATTATTCACTGCACCACAAGCAGTATTCAATGAAACTTTGTTTCCTCAATGCGATAAAAACACAACAAACTCCAAACAACTTCCTATAACGTCGAAAGACGTTCCAAACGATCCTAATGAGGATGTTCCTCAAATGTTCGGCGAAGATGAAGACGAGCATTTTTAAATACCACCCAACGTACCTTCCAGAAGGAGACCTGATGTTTGGCATGACGATGCTGACAGACAGAGTCTGCGGAGATCGCCACCGGAAACGCCACCTCCGAGATCTGAGTCTGAACCTGATACACTACCGCAGCTTCCACAGACACCTCCGAGGCGACCAAGGCAATCACCGAATCCGCCTCCTGCACCTAGACGAACTCAACGTGAAAGGAGAGCACCAAAAACATTTGTACCAGACTCTAATCAAGCCTGGAGACAGGGGAGCACTCGGCCCCCTGGCGTGCGTGCACGCGATGCAGATAAACAGGTCGCAACTGATAAACGCGACACTGATAGAGCCGCAAGAGAACCTGAGGCATGGCGAGAGCTAAACCAGCCACACGGGACTGCAGCCGCAGAATCACAGGATCCCGGTCCTAGTTCTGCTGGACAAAGTGACTCAGGAGACGCTGATGAAGGTCTCAAGCCACATTCATCAGACGATGAGAATTCTGCATCTAATACAGATGGAAACGATCTTTTAGAAGATCAGGCACAACTATGCCGGGAAGGGGGAGTACAGTTGATAAATCTCTTGCTTAATAATGCAATTGACTCTAAATCTCCCCGCGAATGGACACTCCGAGAAATATCGCTCTTACCAGATAAGGAGCAAGAGGAATGGAAAATTGCTTGCCGTGAAGAATTAGAGGTACTTCGTAGGCGCGGAACTTTCCAACTCATAGATCGTCCTGAGAATAGGAAAGTCATAAAAAACTGATGGGTCTTCGACATCAAAACTGATGGTCGTAAGAAGGCGAGACTCATTGCTAAAGGTTTCTCACAGATTGAAGGTCTAGACTTCGATCAAGTCTTCTCCCCAGTTGTTCGCTTCGAGACGGTGCGCCTTATCTTCGCATTGGCTGCCCTCAATAATTGGCACATCTCAGGTGTCGATGTTCGTAGTGCCTATCTCTATGGCATACTCGAAGAAGAGATCTATATGGAACAACCGGAAGGTTTCATAGAACCTGGAAAAGAACGCAAAGTGATTCGGCTACTTCGCGCTCTATATGGACTTAAGCAAGCTGGTCTTGCTTGGTGGAAAGGTCTCGACAAGTCCACGGCAGAACTTGGTTTCAAGCGAATCAATTCTGATGCCGGAATCTTCATATATAATCAGAACGGTCACATTGTCATTGCCGTTGTCTACGTTGATGATGCCTTATTCTGCGGAGCAGACAAACAGCTAGTGCTCAAACTAAAAGCAAAGTTTATGAAGAAATGGGAATGCATCAGGAAAGGCAGCAAAATTTATCTTGATCAATGCGCCTACCTTGAAAAGGTATTAGAACGATGTGGTATGCAAAACGCGAAAGCTTCTGCTACTCCATTACCTGCAGGATATTATCCTATAAAAAATAAAGCCCCAGTTGACCCAATCCTTCGACAGAAATATCAAACTGTCATTGGATCTCTTCTTTACATCATGTTAGGAACACGCCCTGACATAGCCTTCGCCCAGGGCAGACGAGGCAGACGGAGCAGATGAGGCAGACAAGGCAGACGAGGCAGACGAGGGAGACGAGGCAGAGGAGGGAGACGAGGCAGACGAGGGGGACGAGGCAGACGAGGGGGACGAGGCAGACGAGGGCGACGAGGCAGACGAGGGCGACGAGGCAGACGAGGGGGACGAGGCAGACGAGGGCGACGAGGCAGACGAGGGCGACGAGGCAGACGAGGGCGATGAGGCAGACGGAGCAGACGAGGGGGACGAGGCAGACAGAGCAGATGAGGCAGACGAGGCAGACGAGGGCGACGAGGCAGCCGAGGGCGACGAGGCAGACGAGGGTGACGAGGCAGACGAGGGCGACGGAGCAGACGAGGGCGACGAGGCAGACGGAGCAGACGAGGGCAAAGAGGCAGACGGAGCAGACGAGGGCAAAGAGGCAGACGGAGCAGACGAGGGGGACGAGGCAGACGGAGCAGACGAGGGGGACGAGGCAGACGGAGCAGACGAGGGGGACGAGGCAGACGGAGCAGACGAGGGGGACGAGGCAGACGGAGCAGACGAGGGGGACGAGGCAGACGGAGCAGACGAGGGGGACGAGGCAGACGGAGCAGACGAGGGGGACGAGGCAGACGGAGCAGACGAGGGGGACGAGGCAGACGAGACGGAGCAGACCAGGCAGACGGAGCAGACCAGGCAGACGGAGCAGACCAGGCAGACGGAGCAGACCAGGCAGACGGAGCAGACAAAGCAGACGGAGCAGACGAGGCAGACGGAGCAGACGAGGCAGACAACGAGGCAGACGAGGCCCACAACGAGGCAGACAACGAGGCAGACGAGGCCCACAACGAGGCAGACAACGACGCAGACGAGGCAGACAAGGCAGACGGGGCAGACAAGGCAGACGGGGCAGACAAGGCAGACGAGGCAGACGAGGCAGACGGGGCAGACGAGGCAGACGAGGCAGACGAGGCAGACGGGGCAGACCAGGCAGACGGGGCAGACCAGGCAGACGGCAGACGGGGCAGACCAGGCAGACGGGGCAGACGAGGCAGACGAGGCAGACGGGGCAGACGAGGCAGACGGGGCAGACGAGGCAGACGGGGCAGACGAGGCAGACGAGGCAGACGGGGCAGACGGGGCAGACGGGGCAGACGAGGCAGACGAGGCAGACGGGGCAGACGAGGCAGACGAGGCAGACGGGGCAGACGAGGCAGACGAGGCAGACGGGGCAGACAAGGCAGACGAGGCAGACGAGGCAGACGAGGCAGACAAAGCAGACCTGACAGACTGAGCAGACGAAGATGACAAGGCAGACACAGTCCAGCCTGAGCTGTCTATTTATATTTAGTAACATTTAATTGACCTGGTTGAATGAAGACGAGGCAGATGAGGCAGACAAAGCAGACCTAACAGACTGAGCAGACAAAGATGACAAGGCAGACAGGGCAGATGAGGCAGATGGAGCAAATGAGGCAGATGAGACAGATGGGGCAGACGGGGCAGACAAGGCAGACAAGGCAGACAAGGCAGACAAGGCAGACAAGGCAGACCTAACAGACTGAGCAGACGAAGATGACAAGGCAGACACAGTCCAGCCTGAGCTGTGTATTTATATTTAGTAACATTTAATTGACCTGGTTCAATGAATTCATTGTATTACATCCTGTAAATTTTCAGTAAGCCCTTCTGTATTACTTAATTGACATGCACTGCAAATCCATCCAACAAGTCTCTTGTAAGTCCATTGGATATACATGATGACTTACAAAATAGTCACTTTTCAGTAAAGTCATTGTAATTTCTTGTGACTTACAAGTGTATTACTGTGACCAGTCTGTCACACTGTATATTCTCCATTTAGCATGCAGGTTTTTTCCAGAGACTTACGAGATAGACTTTTAAAACCTGCATCTTGTAATTCCCTTGTAAAGTCACAAGTCTTTCTAGGGTATTACTGTGACACAGCTGTCCCTCCGTAAATTCAGTGTAAATATGAGCAGTCTTACCCAAGACTTTCAAGTTCTACCTTCTGGTAAGTCCTCTGTAAATTTTACTTGGTTCACAAATTGTCATACTGTGACATTATCTCACACTGAAATACCCTGCTATTTCAGTTCTGTTTTACAAGAAGACATACTGTGACAAAAAAGTCACCTTGTAATTCCACTGTATGCTCTTCAATGCTATACTGTGACAAAGCCTCACACTGAAAGTCCATGGTATGTCCTTGCAGCTTACAATGGTCTTTCAGAATAGTCCTCATTTTTTGTCTATTTTGTAATACACTTGTAAGTCAAGCCAACTTACATATTGATTGGTTCCCCATAATACTCTTGTAATACTCCAGTAAGGCTGAGGATTTACCAGTGTTTGTAGCAAATCTTTCTTGTAATTCCTTCATAATACAGCTAGTCTTACAACTGTATTACTGTGACTCGATTGTCACTTTGTAAATTTCCTGCAGATTTTGCTTCCTTGTAAGTTCTTTGTAAATCTCTCTTGCCTTACTGTTTGTCATACTGTGATTATCTGTCACACTGAAATACTCCAGTATTTCTTATGTGTCTTACTACATGACATATTGTGACAAAAAGTCACTCTGAAATTCCTGTGTAATTCCACAGTATATCCACCAAGGGTATACAGTGACAGCAAGTCACACTGAAAGTCCATGGTATTTCTTTGTGACTTACAATGGTCATACAAGGTTGTTCTAATTTTTTCTGTCTCTTGTAATACTAATGTATGACAAGGAGTCTTACATATTGATTGGCTTGGTGTAATACTCTTGTAAAACCTCAGTAAAGCAGAGGATTTACAAGTGTTTGCACCCAGTGTTAGATCTCGTAGCTAGATTCCTTAGTCTGTTCACTTCGTCTCCACTCCGCTCCTAGTACAGTGCAGTGTCGAGCATAGTCAGCTACTCGATCCCTTCTTGTCCCTATCACTTTTCCTCTGTCTCTCCTCATTGTAACTCGCTGAATCTATCTTGTTCATTGTGTGACTTGGGTGGTTTTGTTAAGCGACAACGTTCTTGACAGCTTGTAGAGACCGAAATTTGCCAATCGCTCACAGGAGTTTTGTTCGCCGTTGGAGTAACGATGTTTTCTGTGTTGCAGTATCAAATTTCTTCCCTTTGATTTCCAATTTCAAATTGCGTCTACCTCTTGTTAGATTATGCTGAAAGTAAAAGGCTAACATAATGAAGAACTTACTGTTGATCTTCTAATTCCAGCCCTTGAGATATGAACGATGTAGGGCTCACACTGGAAATGGAAGGAACACCTTTCTTCTCTTGTTCCGCAGACGAATCTCACTTTCTGTAAGACCTAAAATGTATGTATTAGTCCATACATATTGAGTTTAAGTTTAGATCAATAAATTACTCACCTGTCCGAGGCATCTCGTAAGGGTTTGGAATCTTTCTGACCTTCACCGGTAGATGTTACTCACTTTCCCAATTTTTGATCATCTGTTCCCAGACTTTGGTGACACCAGGCTGCTGTTTCTCCTGCCCCTTGGTGAACTCTGCTAAAGAACGGGACTGGATAATTTGTTCCAATATTGCATTGAACAGGCGTCGCAACAACAATTCACCTATAGAGAACGCCATCTGCCAAACTTCAAGAATTCTGAATGAAACATTATACCTATCACATACCCAGGCCCACTAATTTAATCCAGTTCCAGTGACCCCAGTGGTCATCCAATGTGTCATGTCGGGAACCAGGGCCCACATCCTGAGTGCTTGTGGCCACAGGGCCCATGTGTGCCCAAGATCGTTCAATTCCTTCACTGTCAGTTTGGCCAGCACCCCATAACAAGTTCAAAGAGTAGTGTAGTTGATGTATGTGAAGCTTTGGAACAACATAATAAATGATATGCAACAGAAGATTTAGTCGAAGAAGCGGTGGCAGCAGCTTGAGGCGGTCAATAATATAAATTGACCACTGACAAGCAATGTCATATGCTTGGACCTTGGTTAGGCAATGATCATGGTGGCGCATGTATGATGCAAAGCTATAATCCATACTAGCGTATCTATTCTACATCAGGGCCAGTTATTTCCTGAAGGAATCACCACGTACCGCTCTCCTTTTGTCAAGTCGACTACGCCATTCTTTTGAACGAATTCATGACGTGCACAAACACCCAAGCCACACCCAGTACAGGCATATCCTCTTGAAAATTTTGTATTAGCCATTTCCAGAGTCGCTAAGCCACTACATGTAGACATCTGTACATAAAACGATTTATCAAGTTAGGGCACTTATTCTGCGCAGAGAACAACGACTTACCTCCTGCTGGTCTGGAATTGTTTGAAGGTATTTTCTGTATGGGCCATCTTCAACATAATATGCCCAACCACTCCCTAAAGCAGGATCATTCTCTTCCGAGGAGACAGCATGTCTTTTGAGCCAGAAGCATGCGTCTATTGCAAGAAAAAGCCAATATATGAACTTGAGATATATTTTAGTCTTGTTTATAGAGCAGTGATGTTTATGTGTTTACCTGCGTTCTGGTTCAATATCCTGCCAATTTTCTGGTAGATTGACCCCAGGTTGAGGGCATGCAGGACACTCAACTCCCAGTTCACCAGCCTGGGTCTCTTCAACTGGTCTCGAGCCATCATTCCCTCTTCCTGCTTGCTTCAACATTTTTAGATGCTGCCATTGATGTATCATGCGACAGAAGGCCTTGTAGCGATCCTATAGAGAAGCTGTTAGTAACATAATTATTAATAGTATGAAACCTGTCACCTTGATTTTTCGGAGGCCAGCATTGTTTCTCAGGTTCTCCAGTCCATTGTAGTAGTCATATATATTAATCTTGCCCTGTAGTGTCATGCTATGGAAGTTGTTCAGTACATCAAAAGTAGCTGTAGAGCGAGGGTCCAAATGAGTTGATGGATACAAGCGCCGACGTAAAAGTTGCTGCTGGTACTCTCCTGCCTCGTACTTATGAGCACAATTACACAGCTGAGCAGTGATTTGGTGGATGCCGTTGGTGTGGATTACTGTGAAGGACTTGCATATATGGGGATGCAGACAAGGTTCGCCGTGATTGTGCCCAAATGACAGAACAAGCCCTAGTGATTGCAGAGAAACCTCTTCAAAAAAGATTCCATTCCACTTCTACAGTTGCAATGTTAAATCTATCCCTTCATATACTTTTTGAATATCTACGCACCTCAATGATATCAAAGGGTCGGTCTGCATGCTTCTTCAAGCAGCATGCTTGACACATTAGCTTGGGATCATTACACTCCAGGCAACGATAAAGTGGCTCAGGGTCATCTTTATCTCCATCTATCGAGAGCCTTTTGCATTGAGAGCAGCTGTTAAGGTCCACATCTCCCCGGCCCTCATTGCGGATCAGCTCATACAGATACTCGTCACGATAAGGTGTCTATTCCTTCATCGGTTGATCCTAGTACAGAGTTTCAATACATATTTGTTATCATTCAAGAAGGGAGACACTTACCGAGCTCTGATACCGTCTCTGAGCCTTCAAATTTTCGGTGGTTAGCTGAGGCACTGACTTCTCAATGACCTCATCAAAAGCATCACCCCCTACATTGGCGAGCACAGACTCATAAGGCTCTCCAAATTTCAAGTCTGTGAGTTGTGTAACCTCGTCGCTGCTCGCAGCTTCATGGCGAGGTCTTTTGAGGGGAGGTTTGACATGGACAGAGGTTTCGAGTATGCATCATCTGTTGTCTGAGAGTACTGCAGAAAGTACAACTGGTTTTGAGGATGGTCTGGAACCGACAATGTTAGCGAGATGAGGATTACTAGGCTTCTGCTGCGCCTGAGTCTTGAGTTTTCGGAACATTGCTTGCTTTGGTCCCACAACAAACCACCCTATTGATCCCAAAGCAATAGCCGAGTTTCCTGTTATATCCAACCCAACCTGAGTTGTCTCTTCGATGAAGGATCTCATTGCAAAATAAATAATACTGAGATGCGCATATTTTACATCATGCAGATGTTTATTCCAGAAGAAAAAGGATGCCTGGCAGATAGCCAATGCGAATTGCCTGTTATATTACCCCGAACACATCCCC
The DNA here is from genome assembly GCA_013368315.1 of Tetrapyrgos nigripes. Classification (NCBI taxonomy): domain Eukaryota; kingdom Fungi; phylum Basidiomycota; class Agaricomycetes; order Agaricales; family Campanellaceae; genus Tetrapyrgos; species Tetrapyrgos nigripes. The sequence goes on along the minus strand of JAACJM010000307.1, from coordinate 62,169 downwards.
CCAACCACATCTCTGGGTAAACTGCATTTCTTGTTGGAATCTCATTCGAGAGTATATTTGAGAGTAAATTGTACCAGATTGCATAATACTTTTCTCTAAGACAGAATTATCCTTGTACTTTATTAGTCTTGAGGTATCAGACAGTAGTGGAATCTACTTGGTGTTTCGTGTTCTCTTTGTGTCTTTTCAAAAATCTATAACTTACCAAGCTTTCATCTTGCTGTTTAATTTTCTCAGAAACATTGGGATAGTCTTGAATGATTTTGAACAAGTCTTTCTGTTGGTTCCAGTGCGGCATGTCCTCTTATAAGAGCATAAATATGCAGGTAGCTCTTTGCATGGTCAGTTTCAGTTATGGCGTGGTCAGTTTCAGTTTAGGGGCGTTAATACATAAGCTGAGAATCCAATGTATTGATCTCTCACCCTCTTCTTGTCATTGACGTCACCATCAGTACCGTGCATGTCGCTGATCAGACTTAATTATCTCTCACCCTCTTCTTGTCATTCGTGTCACCATCAGTACCATGCGTGTTGCTGACCACATACATCTTACCGGCAAAGCTGAGCTGGAATACCTGTACTCTATGGAAATTCCTGCAAACAATATCACCGCTGAGCTGGAGCACAGACGTCAGGTACGAGCTCAGTGGAAAAAATTCCAGGCAAATGCTTCCTACTATGTGAAGTTCGTTTCCAGTCTATCTAAAAGTAATATTTTGAATATTTACATTCACAGGAACCGGGAACGATTGCAGAAACGAGCTAAAGAAGCAAGTGCACAGTAAGGGGATCCGGAAATTTACGACTCCCTCTGACACATTTTTATTAACAGTTGTCGAGAAATTTTTCAAACCTTACCAGAGGACGAAAAGGAGATTATATGTGCACGCAACAGGTCTTATAGAGAGACTTATCGCTTCTACAACAAAAGAAAATTGGCTGTAACGGAGCGTGAAAGACGCCAACATTTGAAGGAGAGGTAAGTGCGCATATCATTTCATTCTATCTATCCGACTCACATACCGCACTAGCAAGCAAATGTAGCTGCTAGATTACAGCCTTATGGCAGTAGTGCATAGTTATATTGTTTCCAGTACGCGTAATCAAACTCATGTGGCTGAGTTTGTATCAAATTTACTCTCATTTTGAGTCAATCGAGGCTCGCGAAAGCATCAAGAAACACCATGAGCACATCTTGATTTCCGATACGATCCAAGCGGTTTACATGGATGGAGACAAAACTGCCTCAGTAAACACTGTCATTCTAACAATTTTGTTGATGGCAGCATCTATGTACCAGACCCTGAACCGGTTATGTGTCCAACAACCCCGCCACCACACGTTGACCCGTTGTCATATCCATCTCAGTTGCAATGTTCCTCCTCTCTGTCTGCCCATCCTTCTCAGCCACAATCCCTGCCTAGTACTCCTTCTAAGCAAAGAACAGCCCAGGCCTTTTTTGGGCCTGAATCTCCGGCATGGCAGAGGTTTGGTGATTTTCCACAGTGTGGAAAGTCTTGGGCAGTGACTATGGGCACCCGAACAGCAATTGTAAATGTGTAAGTGCCTCATTACACTTTGAGAAGTGAGCTGACTGAAATACGTAAAAAATAGGGAAATGGCTGACGAACTACTTAGAGAGACACATCTACGGGGAATGGAGGCTCAGGTGGTCCAGGTTGATAGTGTCTGGGAAGCAGAAGAGCTTTTGGCACGTCTAGATCTTGAGACAGTGAAAACAGAGTCAGAAGAAGAGTCTTGAGTAGCTGATCGATGTGGAATGAAGCTAAAAATAATTTAAACATTCTTTACTTACATGATGTGGTGGCAACGCAGTGGCTGATCGACTCCTTTTAGTACTTACAAAAAAATTGTCCGCCGACTGCTTTTACTACTTACATGACCGCTCATCAACCTGGAACAAAACTCAAAAAATTTAGCCGCTCTTAGTACGAGGTGGCTGATTAAATCCTTTTAGTACTTACAAAAAAATATTCTGCCGACCGCTTTTACTACTTACACGACACCTGATCTACCTGTAATGAAACTCGAAAAATTTAGCTGTCCTTTACTTAAGCGAAATAGGAGACTTTTGTGACTGATCTACCTGGAATGGAAATCAAAATCAAAAAAATCAACTTAATACTTACAGCAACAGACTGGTGGCTGATCTACCTGCAACAAGTCTGAAAATTTCTTAGCCGTTCATGGGCTGATTTCGTGAGGACTTAGAATTTTTGATACTTGTCAGGTGACAAAGTATTGTTCGCGGTGGCCGAATGAGACTGAAAAGTTATAAAAGTTTCTTGCCAGCCGCTGGGCGTAAACATTGCATTGTGTGCTTTACTTTGCTATGTCTGACGCTACCTCCATCACTTCAATCGCTTCTCATCCTGACAACAGTCCCGCTGTTACTCCCAGTTCTACTCAGGCCAATATTTGTCCTGCCGCTTCTCCCATTGCTGAAATGTCAGCTCAGTCCCAGGTGGCTGATCCCAAAAAGAGAGGAGTCAAGTCGAAATTCACAGTGGAACACTTGGCTGAGCTGAATATCGAGAAGGACAGCTATTTAAGCCAACCTTCAAAGCAAGCCAAGAGTGATTGGTTGATGAAGTTTCATCAGTGCTGGTTTGCAAAACATCCGTGGCACAACAAGGGTGTTCCTGAGAAGTTTACTGTCCTTGAAGGAGTTACTACACATGAGGGCACGGCTCTTTCCCAGGAAGAATTTGCAGATCTCGTGGCTAGGCGGGATCAGGCACAAAAGGGGATCCAGGAAGCCACACGAAAGGTATGTCTACAACTCTGTTCAGTGTACTTTCTGGTTTTAACATTTTTTGAGTAGCAGCTCACCAATTGGTTTTATCAGCAGAAGACAAAGTCAGGTGGGATAAATTCTCATTTGACTTTGCTACTAAAAACTGTCTGTGATGTTGGGAGGCCTCCACGTCAAGTAGAGACATACAAACACTATATGCGTCAGTCTCCCTATAAGGAAAAAGTTGCCGCAGTGTATGATCAGTGATGGCCAGAGGCTAATCTTGCCTCTAATTATTGTTTATGGTTTCATACCAAAATTGCCCAGGAGCTGTTTGATGCCGAAGATGAAAGCATCAAGGAGGCTTTGGATGTTGAAGCCCAGGAGGCGTATGATGAAGAGATCACGGCGTACAAGGAACTGATGGGTGCAGACAAAATTGGCATGAGTAACTTGGAATCATTCAGGGATTTGGCCAAAAATATGTAAGTATTGAATCATTATCACCAAGTACAGCGATACTGACAATAATGAACTTCTAGTGCACGAGAAAATCTTACCAAGTTCATGGCTCCCCAACTTGAAGTACTCCACTGACTCACTGGGATGTCATTTACTCTCCTGGGCAGTTCTCCTCTGGTGGCAGATGCAGATGCAGATGATTTCAATTGTTTGATGTGCGTAATCGGTTCCAATAATGAAACCTGCTCTAATCTTCTTGTTATAGCCTCAGCTCTGGTGAGACTGTTGGTGTGAATCCAACGAGATGGGAGTTCTGGAAGCCAGAGCAGTTTTCAAAGAATGTCTTGGTACATTTTCTACAATTCCTGTTGCACACAGCTGAAGGTGAGAACATATCACTTTGAAAGTAATATTTTCGCTTACCATTATTCAGATGTACATCCTGACACCACATTGACAATTGCAAACGCATCTCTCAAGGCTACAGAGGAGGTGGCAAATAGGAAGTTTCTTGAGAGGGAAGACCTCTATGCCATGAATTCAGACGAGGAGGAAATTGTGGTAAAAAAGTCAGAGGCTCAGAAGAAACCCAAGGGTTCACGTAAGAAGGCAGATCGCCAGAAAACCGAATCGGGTAATCAGCAGAAGGGGTCCGAAGCGAGAGTGGATAATGCTGGGGACGGCGAGGTTGATGGCAGCGGCGTCGAGGAGGGTAATGCAAGGAAGGGACGTGATGTCACTCCTGTATTGGATGAGGACTGAGTTCTCTACCCCCAGAGCAAGGAGTATTTGAGAGGTCTGCCAGATGATGAACGTCGAGGAATTCTGAGGAAGTTGGGTCATGGATCAATGTATGAATTTGATCAGCAAAACAATATCATGAGGAACCAGGTCCTAATGAACGAGATCATCTTCAAGCAAATTGACCCCAACGCTACAATCAACAATACAAAAACAACACTCACTGATTACTTGTTTGGCAAAACGGCTCCTGATCTTCCCTCTACGCCTCCAACAGCTTCTGATCCTCTCCTTGATCCTACCTCCACACCTCCAACTGCTTCCGATTCTCTCCCCAAACCCAACTCTTCAACAAATTCCGACCCTCCCAGTATGACTGTGAATGACACGCACAGTACGCCCCCTCTACCAACATCATCGGCTGAACCCCTTGCCATTGAATCAGAGACTCCAAGGCTGTTACTTGATTATGGCAATGGTGAATCCACAGCCACTGACGTCCATCCTAGCCCTGACGATCCAGCGATTGTTGACACCACTACCACCTCCATGGATATGGGTGTGGGAACCATGATTGTGGAGGACGGATGGCCCAGTTGGTTGAAAGCTGCATATAAAACCTTTGCCGGTAATGCAGTGCTGGGAAAGATACCAATTTGGATATCAGTGTTGGCGGAGTGGATGTCCCTGGAGGAGAGCTATCAAATTTCGAATCTGAAAGGGGTAAGCACATCCTTACCATGTGCTTCCCGTCCCACCATTGTACAGGTCTGGAGTAGGAACCATAAGGCCATCCTGGAAACTCCACCAGCAGAGATGGTTGACACTAAGGAATTTGCAGATGTGTGGTGGCAATGGTGGTCCTCGATCAATCCAGAATGGTGGAAGCGTGATAGTAGTGGGTGTATTGTTGGTGAACAGGAGGAGGATGCTGACCTGAATAGATGGGACACAATTCGAAAGCCAGGCCAGTGTGGAATGTTGACTGTGATCATGTGCTTGTACTATTGGTGGCTGAAGATAGTGACAAAGGACAAAGAAAGGATTTGGATAAAGGTGGTAGAGGATGTCAAGTGGGTACTATGGGCAATGAAAAAGCTCTTCAGGTATGTTTACTTGATTATTTTGATGTCTGAACACTGACATTTTCAAGTAGTAAGAGAAACAAGAAGAGAAAAGCAGTTACGTTGTCCAACGAGAGTATCACTGACAGTGGAAGGAAGCTGCATCATCGTTAGCTAGTACTTTGAGTAATGTTTGGATGTATTTAGCTAAGGCACAGAATTTGATAGGGGTGATCCCCACAAAGAACTCAAACTCTGCAAACTCCACCGGTTACAAAAGTATATTGTGGCATGCTTGGAAAGTAATCTATTAGGAGGCCCAATTGAATACCTGCCATTGACAACTTTCCTTTGGGCCTCGTCATTGCCACACTAAGTGGTGGCCTGATGTAGCTACCGGAATCTACTACAGAGTGATAATTATTATTATTAATGTAGTAACTGGGCCTTTACCTCTCAACATTGCCAACCACATCTATGAAGGAAAAAGTGTATTGTTGTCAATAGGTGCTTGTTTACATGTATTTTGCAAGACCATGGAGACCCAGGCCCTGTGCCGGTGCTGTAATACTTTGTATTGTATAAGAAGTGTGGCTGTGAGACATTCTCGCCACAATTAATGCCAGTGATAAAAAACCGGTGCCGTTTTGCTGCATTCCCTGTCAACACTCCACGTGTCCTACAATCAATGCCGGCTGTTGAAACTGATGCCGCGTTTCCTATTATTAATTTATTATGCTATGCATTGTATCATAGGTAGGCATACATTGCAATGTATCACAGTAATGAGGACATAATATACAGTCTACTGAGTCTTGTCTAGATATAATGCAATACATTGCTTGGGCTATTCTCATATACTATGTATTATATGTACAACTACAGGTGCCATGACGACAATTGGATAACTTAGCTTTTGGTCTTGTTGTTTTTAGATTCTTCCCGTCGAGTAGTACCTTGTCCCCGACCTTGTATCCTGTCCACGGTATAGAGTGGTTTCCGTGCCGGTCTTTCATCGTTTCTGCCACTGAAGTTAGACTAGCTTTGAGTTTGTCTCTGAGTAGATTGAGGTTTTCAAGTCGTTCTTCGACTGTCAGTAGGGTGGATGTTGGGTTAAATGTAGGGAAGAATCACAGTTGATATCCATGTAAGAGTTCGAATGGCGATTTTCCAGTTGCTGAGTGAACCCTAGTGTTGTGGCTGAACTCTGCGTAAGGTATATAGTCCACCCAGTCTTCTTGTCAGTAGTTACAGAAAATCCATAAGAACTGTTCTAGTTCTTGATTGTATCGTTTGGATTCTGCATCGGTCTGTGGGTGATAAGCTGTGCTGAGTGCTGATGTTATTCCTAGTTTCTTGTGGACCGCAGTTATAACTTTGCTAGTGAACTGTGGTCCTTGATCGGAGATCATTTTATCCCACAGCCCGTATCGCCGCCATGTGTGATCAAGCAGGAGGCTGACCGTACCATTGCTGTCAATTGTTTTTGTACATGGCGATATGATGACGGTTTTTGTTGACCTGTCGACTATGACATGTACTGCATTGAATCCTTTACATTCAGGGAGATCCGTGATGAAGTCAGTAGTGATAGTTCTGAAAGGACGTTCTGGGATTTCGGTGGGTACCAAGGGGACTCGAGTCGGATGATTGTTGGGTTTAGTTAACTGGCATTTGGCGCAACCATTTACATAGTCTCTGACGAAGACTGACATTCCTGGCCACCAGAATTCCCTGCTGACTAGTTTGTAGGTCTTGTATCTACCTGGGTGTCCCGCCGCTAGGGAGTCGTGGTGTAACTTCACAATGTCTCGTCGGAGATTGTCGTCGGCTGGGACATAGATTTTACCCTGGAACAATATAATCCCATCTTCATAGTTCCATTCCTGTAGATTTTTTACCAGAGACCATGGTCCGTTTCGTAGAATGACATCGAGGGCACTCACTACTTCAAGGTCCCTTTTGGGGAACTCTTTGATCCCTCACCGCAGTTCTACGTCTCCTATAGCCGTTACAGTCCCTTGTCTGGTTGCTCGAATTCAGAAGAATTTAGGATCAAGAAGGACTCTATTGGCATTGTTGTTTTCTATTCCGACTCGGGGATCTAGTCGTCTGGACAATGGATCAGCTTTGTTGAGGCTTCCTGGTTTATGAAGGAGGGAAAACTAAAATCGAAGTATGTTAGGTTCTGGTGATCGGTCAAAATCTCGATGGAGTGTGGGGCTCCTTCCAGGTAGTGTCGCCATGCTTCTATTGCTCGTATGATTGCAAGCAATCCTTTATCGTGGATGTCGTAGTTTTGTTCTGTCTCAGAGAGAGATTTGGAGATATAGGCCACCGGGTGCCAATGGTTGTCGTCTCCAGTTTGCATGAGTATACCTCCTGTTGCATATTCTGACGTGTCGACTTCTACTCGATACGGTTTGGTATGATTGGGCATCAATAGGACTGGTTTGGATGTGAAGGCCGCTTTGAGAGACTGGAAGGATTTCACTGTTTCTGTTCCCCAATTCCACTGATTATCCTTCTTTGTTAGGTTGAACAGTGGTTGTGCGATTTTCGAGAAGTCTTTGATGAATTGTCTGTAGAAGTTTCCAAATCCTAGGAATGCTTGTACTTCCTTTACTGTCTTTGGTGTTGGCCATTCAATTACTCCTGCTACTGTAGCAGGGTCCATTGCTAAGGTGTCATGGGAAACGATAAGACCCAAGAAGTTGACCTTATCTGTTTCGAACGTGCATTTCTCGGGTTTCGTGTATAAGTCATTGTCCCGTAAGTGTTGTAGTACCTTTAGTACAAGTTCGCGATGCTCTGATAAACTGTGGGTGAATATGAGAATGTCATCCATATAGATAATGACCTTCCCTTGATCGATGAGGTCCTTAAAGACAGTATTCATCATTGCTTGGAAGGTGGCTGGTGAATTCATCAGTCCAAAGAACATGACTGTTGGTTCGAAAAGTCCTCGATTGGTCTTGAAGGCGGCTTTCCACTCATCTCCATCCTTGATCCGGATGTTGTTATATCCCCATTGTAGATCGATCTTAGTCAATATGTGTGCGTCTTTGAGTTTGTTGATCAACTCTGGGATAAGAGGTAAAGGATACACATTCTTTACGGTTCCCTTGCTGAGTTCTCTGTAGTCTTGCACTGGTCGTAGTTTTCTGTCCTTTTTCTTGACGAAGAAGAAAGGACTTGCCATGGGTGATTTCAAAGGTTTAATGTATCCTTTTTCAAGATTTTCATTTAGGAAGGAGTCTAACTCACTTTGCTCGTTTGGCGAAAGAGGATATGTTTTGCATGTTCACAGTTGGAAATTCTCCTGTGGTTCGATTGCATGATCCCAACTACTTCGTTGGGGTAGTCGTTCCGAGGTTGTTTTGTCGAATATTGACAAGTAATTGTGATATTGCTTGGGTATCTGTTCTTCTAGTGATGTCGGTTGATCTGTTGTAGGTTTGTTTTCAACGGTCTGTTGTACCTTTGTAAATGCTGCTCGGATACTGAGCTTGGTTTCTGATAATTCTTTGTCTTGATCTTTTGGGGCATCAATATATTCCATGGCGAGTTGACTCCATTGATGTGGGACATTCCATTGTCCAGTAGTATCTTCTGAGGGTAATAATGCCCCCAATTCAATCTGCTCTGAGCAGGTAATTCAAGATCATGATCTTCAACATTGTCCTGCTATCTTGTGTTGTGCCACTGGCTTATAGTGTCCTATGGGTTCTTTGTATGATACTTGGTAGTCCCGATGGTATGTCCTAGGGTCAACTATTTCAGGTTGCCTTGGTTTCATAGGCTGTATATTTGACTTAGCTTTGATTTTCACTGGGGGTTTTTCCAGTATACAGGTATCAGCGCAGCGTGTCAGGTTAACTTCTGGGATCGCCCAATCTGGGTTATGGTGTTCTAACCAATTGGTGCCTAGAATGATATCGTGATCGCCGATGTCCGTAATATAGAATTTGGCAGTTTCCTCATGATGGGATTTTTGGTTGCATAGATCTGTAGTTTTTGGATGGTATAGTGCATTACCCATCCCATCACGTTTTCGGATCCATCAACGTTTTGTACTGGGAAGGGTTTTTGTATTGGAATTCAATTGAGGTGATGTTTTTGAGCGAAGGTATTGTTAATGATGATTCCTTCCGCTCCGCTGTCGATTTTTCGTCCAGTTATTTTACCGATTAGTTCCGTTTTCAATTCTATCGAGGGGACCTGTCAATTTTGAGTGATTGCCGTGATTCTTAGCTCGGATGGGAATTGTGGCTTACGAAAGGGTATAAGGCTCGTGTATTGCCTGTTTTTTACTGGTATATATGTCCATACTCCTCCTCCTGACAATGTGACAGGGGAGGTATTTAAAAATCTGTTTGTGTTATGAGATCCTTTAGGTATCCTGCTGCCTTCTCCTTCTCTTCCCCGGATAGTGACCTGATTTTGGTGGTGAATTCTGAAATATCTTTCATTGTAATGTTTGTCTCAGAAGATGAGGGTTCTCTGGTGGCTGTAGTCGTTCTGATCGAAGGTCTCCAGGCCGTGTTATTGGGATTTGTCGTGGTGAACCTGGGAAATGTAGGGCAGTTCCATGTGGTGTGTCCCTTTTTGCGACAGCCGAAACATCGTCCTTCTTTTTTCATTTTTTCTCTTTCTTCGTTTGTCAGCTTAGGTGGATATTTAGTATTCGAGGATGCACCTGGGGTATTACTTTGGAAGGCATTCACTTCCATGCTCCTCGTTTGACTTCCTCCCGTGCTTTGCGATCCTTTGGTCTGTTGCCCCCCTTCTCCTTGTTGTTTATTCCATAAGGCTTTCTCTGCCTGTCTTTCTGTCCAGATCATGTGTTGTTTAACTGTGGCTTTTTGTAGCGCTGCAAGGTTTTTGGGTTGGGATGGTAGCAAGGAAATTCAGTCTACCAATCCTCTTGGAAGCCCTTTTCGGTAGTGCTTCATTAGTGCCTTGTCATTGTAACCAGTATCTTTAGCGTATAGTTTGAATTGGGAGTTGTACTTATCTATATCCACTAAGACTCCCTCCATCCTTATGGTTTCTATCTTTGTTTGTGCTTGAGATTCCTGAGATGCTGGTTTAAAGTCTCGCAGGAATTCTCATTTCACTTCTTGCAGGGTCCACGACTTCTTCTTCGTCGCAGATCCCAATAATGATGAGTCTTTGTCTTCACTAGTCGATTCTTTGTCAATGTCACTATAGTCGTCGTCTTCTGCATAGATTTTCGCCATCATGTCGTGAGCCCATCATCCTGCTTCCTCTCCTGTGAAGAGGGTGAGAAATAGTGCTATTTTCTCATTTTCTGTAGGATAGACTCCATCGTTGAGCCGAAGATAGTTGTTAAACTTGGCTAGCCAATCCCTTGCCAGGTTTTGTTCTCCTATAAATTTCTCTGGTTTTGCCCCTCTTTCCTTTGTGGTTCTATTAGAAGGAGTAGAGAGATCGTCTTCGTTGGAAGGGGTATCAGCAGGACTTCTATTTGTCACCCCTGCAGTGGCAGTAGCTGAGGTGGGTTCGTTATGTTTGGACATTCCAAGAGAAGAATAGAGTGTGTGGAAGTCAATGGATTGTTGGGGATGAATGGATATAGGTTCTTGAACCGCACTGGGGTTGCTGTTGGAGGGAGTTCTAGTGAGGGAAGTTTGTGGTTCAGTTGGAGGAAGTGGTAGTTCAGGAATAGGTTCATTACTAGGTTCTGATTCTTCAAATTGAGTGTGCGATGAGGGTTCGGTTATTGGGAGTTGGGTTTCTGACGTAGGTTCTGACAGAACGTATTGTCCAGGTGGTAGTATGGGTCTGAAGCCGTGCTCTAGTTCTGCTCGTGTAAGTACTCAGTTGTGTATGGAGAATTGGTTTGGACACGGATTGTTTAGATAGGCATCCCACTGATTATTAGCTGAGATATAACAATCCTGTTGACTTCGAAGATAGTATGTGTGAGGTCAACGGATGCAGGCAAGGGGAATGTGAAGTGAGGAGGTACGACTGGGAGCTCATGAGGCGACGCATGATCATGATCGAGTTACTCTAGGGATTCCGCTTCTGGACATACACTAGTTGGCGTCTTCAGGTCCTGAAAACAGGTAGTCCCACTGATTGGTGGGAACATCTTCCCAATAGAATCCTTGTCGATTGTAGTCATTTATTCTGGGGATTCAAGTTTGGAGGTATTCTTCATGTTCCTCTAGGCAGTATTCCAAGATGTTGCTGTCTTCGTAGTTGTCATGACTAAACCAACAGGGAATAGGAGCATTTCCAAGTTAGATGAAATAACGAGTGCCTATGACTGCCACGTAATGTGGGGATGCGTTCTCAGGGGATATCTTTATTCGAAGGTATTCAAAGATGATTACTTCACCTTTGGCCCACGTTCTCTTGTTTAGTTTAATCCAGTGGTTGTCGAATGCAATGGCGTGCTTTCGTACTGCGTTTTCGACCTGCTGTGAATAGTTTTTGAAGCTGTTTGGGTCTGAATCTTCAATCCTGTAGCGGTATTCTGGTGGGGGTCAGATTTGTAGGTTATTCAGGAATGGTTCAAAGTTGAGAGCCAGTGAGTAAAGTCAAGGGTTTTTAGGATTTCAATTACAGAGTCGGTCGACCACCTTACTTGAATCGATGAGTCTGGTTTTATGTCTTGAAACTGTGTAGACAGGGGATGACTTCGTGCAACAACTCCTTGAGCTTGTCCATGCTGGCCGACCTGTGAGGCTCCTCACACAGGGTAGAGATGATGGGCTTGGGGCACCATAGGGGAAGGATGGGAGAATAGGAAAGTTTAATACGACGAGAGGGTTCATGTTGAGCTACGGGAACGGGATCTGTTTGTGAGGTGGGTGTAAGAGAGTCTGTTCAAGTGTCAAGAATGTTGTCACTTAGCAATAACCACCCAAGTCACACAATGAACCAATAGATTGACGAGTTACAAATGAGACGATATAGAGAGAGAGAGAATAGAGAAATAGTAGAGACGAGTAGAGGATGAGTAGCTGACTATACTCGACACTGCACTGTACTGAGAGTGGAGTGGAGACAAAGTGAACAGACTAAGGAACTAACTACAAGTCCTTTGGTATATATGTAAAAGAAGTGAATTGAGAATAAGTGAATAAGTGAGAATGTCCATGGAGATAGGAATTGGAAGAGATAAATGATGAACATATCAGATCAAGTGATGGTAACTGTAGACAGAGAAGATTGTCATGACGTCTATATTTGGTACTATTTATTTCTTCTTATCTCTGTATCCTCGGACCTTTACACCATTTGACTCTTGTTCCACATGCTACACACCGGACCTTTCATTTCTCTGATACAGCTTCGATACAGCTTCTTGACAGCTTCCTTTACAGCTTTCTTTACAGCTTTACTTTTACATATATAAACCCTGCCCTGACACCTGGTTCCCCATCTTGACCTCTTCATCGTTGGGACCAGGTGTGTATTCCCCTTTCCATTACTTCTTTCACCTTTACTGATGGGCACTGTAGTTCCAGTACTTACTGCTGTCTGTTAGGTATTTAATACATTCTTCATCGTTGGGACCAGTTCCAGTACTTACTGCTGTCTGTTAGTCGAGTCGAGCCCGTAGCTCCTCATTATCGCTATCTAAGCGCTCGCCTCTTTGTGACATTAGGTCAAGATCCCTTACTGCACTGGTGGCCTCTGTATAGGTTGCCCTTGCAGGTACTACTGCCACCACGTTTGGACGTTACACTGCACCATCCTCAGTCTCTGATTCATCTGTCTCTGCATCTCCCCCACCACCTCCGACACCATTGCTCTGTAGATTGGCTACACGGTCTTGACTTAACAGATCAGAAGCACGTCAGCTTTGATATCGACAGCTACTGTTAAGTCCGGGCAGATCCTAGCGTTAGGAAACACATCAGACCTGAGCGGAAGTCCTATTGGGGTTTTTTGGAAAAGGATAAAGACGAATCCAGGTGGAACCAGTAGTCTCTGAGATCGAAGTGTAATGAAGACACGGAATGGAATCCGTTAAGACAGTACTATGTTGTCTGAAGTCGGATGAAGTTAGGAGACCAGCTAATTCGATTTTAGACTTAAGCTATCTACTACAAAGTTGCTAGCTTAAGTACTACTTCAGAAACTATCAGAATGAAGAGGAGTAAGATAGGGATGGTTTGGAAGTAAAGGAAAAGCACATGGTGCTATTGGAGATGGATGGAGTACTGCGGAACGAAGTGGAAACAAAGTGGAAACCAAGTGGAACGGATTGGAGATGAAGTGGAGTAAGTTTGGAGATTAGATACGAGCTGTCCAGTAGTTATCCAAAATGAATCACGGGCTCCCGGATGGGATCCATTGTGGAGATTAATAGTGGAGCTCGGATATGAAATCGGAAATGAATGATCGGAACATGTTCAGGATGGAAGGGAATGAAGTTTGAAATAAAAGAAAGAGAAGTTAGGAAAATAATCAGATGCAATCGGAAAGATGTATGGAAGCATAGATATTACAGTATCCCCCTCTTAGGCCTCGAGCCCTTGAGAGGCATGGAAACGAATAGTAATCCGTCGGAATGAAGTTGAAAAGACAATAGAAGAAAAAATAGAAAAAGGGTGAAGTTAAGATGCGATTGGAGTAAAAGGAGAAATGAAAAAAAATATAATAAATTGAAATTAGTGAAGAGCGCTGGAAGGGATGGAAAATGTCGGAAAGATGAGGATTAAGATGAAATTGGAAGAGGACCAGGTTTGTTCAGATTTTTCTGATGGTACTCGTCTACAGCTTCTTTGGCTGTAAGCTCATCTGCAGGGAGCCAGGAAAATTCTTCGTCAGTGCCTTCGTAACCAGACCACTATACCAAATATAGTAGAGGACATTTCCGACAGCGCCGATCGATTTTCGAGTCTAAGATTTCGGTGATTTCATATTCAAGTTCACCTTCAATCTCGACTGGAGCGGGCAGATCTGGAATACGATTCGGAATCGTGTTTGGAACAGTGGGTTCGAGTTGGGACACATGGAAAACAGGATGGATCCCATGGAGATAGTCAGGGAGCTTTATGGCATAGGAAAGAGAGCTGGGGCGAGAGAGAACTTTGAATGGGCCAAGGAATTTCTCAGAGAACTTCGGAGTGGGTCTTGTAGTTTTTATATGTTTTGCGGACACAAAAACTTCGGAACCGATGGGGATCTCTGGTAAATCCAGATGGTGTTTGTCGGCCTGTACCTTGTAATGTTTCTGAGCTTCCCGAATCTCATCCTGAAGGAAACCATGAAGTTCCTTGAGATTGACAACGAAATGTTGGGCACGCTCAGAAGCGAGATTGTAGTCGGGATGAACCGTTAGGTTTGGGTGAAACCCTTTGTTTGCGAAGAAGGGTGTGATTCTGGTGGAAGCATTCGGAGCGTTGTTGTAAGCGAACTCGGCAATGGGAAGTAGGGAAGACCAATTATCCTGTTGGTAAGAACAATAGATCCGGATGTACTGCTCGAGTGTCTGATTGGTGTGCTCGGTCTGTCCGTCAGCTTCCGGGTGATAACCCAAAGTGAAGTGAAGTTCCATATTCAAAGCTTTTCCTAGGGATCAGAAAAAATGGGAAATGAATTCGGAACTGCGGTCAGAGGTGACATGGTTAGGAACACCATGCTTAGAGAAAACATGAAGAACGAATAATTCCGTGAGTTGTTCCAATGTAATGGTATCATGAGTCAGAATGAAGATTCCCTGTTTGGATGCGCGGTCCACAATTACCAGGATTGCTGTGTATCCATTGGAATCCGGTAGTTGTTCGATGAAATCCATGGAAATCAAATCCCACGGACGGACCGGTACAGGAAGTGGTTTTAGGAGACCATAAGGACGATGTCGACGAGGCTTGTTGCAACCACAAACCATACAGGAAGCGACGTAATCCTGAACGAATTCTCGAACCTTTGGCCAGGTATAGTGGCGTTGGATAAGGTCAAGTGTCTGGTTTTGTCCGAAGTGTCCTGTGAGGGAATGGTCGTGGTGTTGACGCAAAACTTGAAGTCTAAGGTCGGAAGCACCAGGAACGAATATCCTATCGTCCAAGCGTAGTAACCTAGAGTCATCAAGTTTCCATCGGGATGATGAGGAATCCTTAGCTAGCTTGAGACCAGCTTGTGTTGATTCCGGATCGGAAGCGTAGGATTCTCGGATTGTGGAATGGAGTTTCTCGATATCCATGATAATGGATGCATGGAGTACAGGTCCTTCAAGGAATGAAGCTTGGAGTGATTCGGAAAGCTGTTCTTGGGTGAAGACTGGACGGAAATTCTGCGGATTAACCTTGGCGTTCTCACTATCCCCCTCTTTTGGGTAGACACCCCATCGTCTAGTGAGTGAGTCGGGTTTTGCACCTAGTTTACCTGGTCGGAACTGGATAATGAGATTGAAAGCGGAAAGGTACTCGGACCATCGGACTTGTTGTCGTGTTAGAATTTTGGTTGTTGAAAAATATTCCAAATTCTTGTGATCGGTAATGACATCGATAGGGGATCCGGAGCCTTCCAAGTAGTGTCGCCAGATTCGGAATGCTTCAAAAATGGCAAGCAATTCCTTGTCATGAACGTCGTAATTGAGTTTGGCGGATTGTAAGGTGCGTGAATGGAATGCGATGGGATGAATCTCTCCAGAATCATACTGGAGAGAGAGGATTGCGGCGATAGCATAATCGGAAGCGTCGGTTTCGACGATGATCTTTTGGTTCAGGACCCAATGACCAAGGATCAGAGCAGAAATAAAAGTGTGCTTAAGGTAATCGAAAGATTCCTGGCATGCCTGTGTCCATTTCCACTGAATAGCTTTTCGGGTGAGACGGGTTAGGGGTATGACGATATCCGAATAATTGAAGATGAAGCGTCTGTAAAAATTACAGAAGCCTAGGAAGGATTGTATATTTCGGACCTTCCGAGGAACGGGCCATTCCAGGATAGTTCGGATTTTAGAAGGATCCATCATCAACCCTTCAGGGGAGAGAATGTAGCCTAAGTACTCCACGGTATCAATGGAAAAGAAGCATTTTTCGGGGTTGACGAAGAGTCCGTGCTCTTGGAGCTGACAGAATACTTCGCGAACATGTAACATCGAGGAGATCCTTGAGGATGTCGTTGATAAATCGCTGAAAAGTGGCAGGAGCATTACTGAGACCAAAAGGCATCACTTTCCATTCGAAGGATCCATAGCGGGTCTGGAAAGCGGTTTTCCATTCATCCCCTTCGGCAATGCGGACCAAGTGGTAAGCGTGACGGAGATCCAACTTGGTATAGATTTCACGTGCCGGGGGGTGTCTAAAAGCTCGGAAATAAGTGGAAGCAGATACCTATCCTTCTTCGTGATGGCATTGAGGCCACGGAAGTCAACGCAAAGCCGAAGCTCTCTGCTTTCTTCTTCACAAAGAGGACCGGAGCCACGAAGGGCAAGGATGAAGGTTTGATAAAACCTATAGTCAGATGTTTGTCGATAAATTTCCATAATTCTCCTAATTCCCTGTTGGATACCGGTGGAGCCACACCCTCAACAAGATCAATCTTGAGGTCGTAGGGACGGTGTGGAGCCAGTTTATCCAAGAGTCCTTCGTCCAACACATTGGAATAGTCAGCTAAGTATTCGGGAGCCTTTAGAGAAGATGGGGTTTCTGAATTTGAGGCTTTTGCATGAACCTCATCATCTGGGGTTAACCAGAGTGCCAATGGTTTGAGCTGATCCTGTTTGCAACAGCGAAGGAAAGCTGCTGCTCTGATGATGCTAATGCAGGTGTCGTCAACGGAAGACGCCATTTGCGAGACGGAAGGATAGGAATAGATGGGTTCGTATGGCTATGATGATTTAGAACAAATGGGTGGCGTTGAAGCCGGAAGTGGTGTGGAAACCGGAGAACCCGGGTCAGCCTCAGGGGGCGACACACAAGGTTCAGAGCTCGGGGTGACAGCAACCGGTTCAGGGTCACAGAATTCGATGTTTCCTTTTACCCAGTCAACCGACGGGTTGTAGCGGGAAAGAAAGCTATATCCAAGGACTTCCTTACAGGTTGAGACGAGATTCGTGACATAAAAGTCAAGAGGAATTCGTTCACCCTTCAGAAAGTAAACGGAAAAACGGCATACTTTATTCAGGGTGCAGGGTACGGAACCATCAAGTAAGTGTAGACGAACGGGAGGAATGGAGAAGGTAGGTAGGGAATGTTCAGAAACGTACGTAGAGTTGATAAAACAATCTGAAGAACCAGAATCCAAAAGCGATGGAAAAGAAATGGAAAGTTCAGGTTTAGTATATGAAGTAATAGAAAGTGGAAGAACTAAGGATTTGTTGGAAAGAGCGGCGGTGTTGAGAGTAACCTCCTGATTGGCACAATTCCGGTCAATGCAACTCCGACCTCGTGCCGAGGCATCAGAGTCGCTGACTATTTTGGGGACTGCGTGGAAGCAGTGCCAGTCACGGAAGTACTACCGGAGGAGGTGTTTTCCGTGTTCGCAGCTTGGCTGTGAGCCTCGTTCGCCGCCTTCCGCTTGTTACAGTCGACCATAGAATGCTTCCCACCACAGAACATACATAGATTGTTCTTCTTGCAGTGGTCCCTTTCGTCCTGGGATAGCTTTCCGTCCTTTCCGAGCTTGTTGGCCCAAGGTTTCTTCTGGCCGGAAGAGGACGAAGACGACGAGGATGAGTTAGAGTTGGAATTGTAGTTGGAATTGGAAGGGTTTCTGGATTTTCCACCTTTACTGAAGTTTGAGGACTTTCCAGAGCCGGAACCGGAACTATTACCTCCCGACCCTTTCCCCCCGGAATTCCCTTTTCCCCTGCTCGCTTCTTCCCGTTTCTTCTCAGTTTGGCGATGCCAGTAACGGGAATCGATTCAGAGAACCTGGGATTTGAGACGGGGAAGGTTCTGTTCCTTGTAGACTAGGGCAAGAGCGTCCTTGATTCACAGAGCCAAACCCTTTCGGAAAAAGTGTTGCAAGGAATTCTCATCCCAAGCGACCTACAAAGCAAGTTGTTGGAACTTGACGCAGTATTTCGTGGCCCGATCGGAATCCTTCATGAATGGGGCCTCCAATCAGTCCTCAGCATCCCTGACCTCATTGAAAACCCCGAAGTTGTCCTTCAACTCCTTGACGAAAATACCAAAGTCAAGGGTCCACAGAGCGGGTTCCTCGGGATCCGGGTTGAGGATTTCCGGCTCAAAGAATTTGAGCACAGTGCCGGAGAGATAGGAAAGGGTGAAACTGATTTTTGCGGCATCAGTCGCGTATGCCTTGGGACAGTTTTGGAGATTGATCTGGATCTGGATCAGGAATGGACGGAGCTTCTTCAGATCCGACCCATCGAAGACGTTGGGTTTCTTTACTTCCTTCTTTTCACTGTGACCAGGTGTAAACTTTCCGATGATCTCGTTGAAACTTTGGAGGGCGGTAATGAACTGCTTCCTTTCGTCGTCATCATCGTCGTCATCATCAGAACCATCTTCTCCTCCTGGAGGCCCACCATCTGGTGGTCCTCTGCCACCGTCGTCAGATCCACCTCCTCCACCACCCTGGTGTTGTTTATTGTCGTCCCCATCGTTTCCCTGATCATACTGTTGGCCCGGTGGAGGACCATGGCCGTCATCGGGATTGGCGGGTGTATGCGAGGGTCCTGCGCGAGAGGATCCTTGAGTTTGTTGTTGGATGTAAGAACGGGTTTGAGTTTGTGTTAGGGTTGCGGAGTCTCCTGGCTCCGGGCTGTCCCAGCTATCGAGGAATTCCTTGAACAGACTCATGTGGGGTTTGGTTGGGCTCGGATGTGCGAAAATGCTGCTGGAGCGTCTGTGTTGGCGAATTTGAATGTTACGGAAGAGGTTGGAATAATAAGCGTTTTTGAATGAAATTACCGGAACCATAAGGTTCAGTGTTGGGGAAGGAGTTCGTGGTTGAGAACGTTGGGACATTGTAGACAACAAGAGTGGAAGTCTAAAATACTGTTAAGTCCGGGCAGATCCTAGCGTTAGGAAACACATCAGACCCAAGCGGAAGTCTTATTGGGGTTTTTTGGAAAAGGATAAAGACGAATCCAGGCGGAACCAGTAGTCTCTGAGATCGAAGTGTAATGAAGACATGGAATGGAATCCGTTAAGACAGTACTATGTTGTCTGAAGTTGGATGAAGTTAGGAGACCAGCTAATTCGATTTTAGACTTAAGCTATCTACTACAAAGTTGCTAGCTTAAGTACTACTTCAGAAACTATCCGAATGAAGAGGAGTAAGATAGGGATGGTTTGGAAGTAAAGGAAAAGCACATGGTGCTATTGGAGATTGATGGAGTACTGCGGAACAAAGTGGAAACAAAGTGGAAACCAAGTGGAACGGATTGGAGATGAAGTGGAGTAAGTTTGGAGATTAGATACGAGCTGTCCGGTAGTTATCCGAAATGAATCACGGGCTCCCGGATGGGATCTGTTGTGGAGATTAATAGTGGAGCTCGGATATGAAATCGGAAATGAATGATCGGAACATGTTTGGGATGGAAGGGAATGAAGTTCGAAATACAAGAAAGAGAAGTTTGGAAAAGAATTGGATGCGATCGGAAAGATGTATGGAAGCATAGATATTACAGCTACCTTGAAAACGGAGAAGAACTCTACAACAACTGCCAGCAACAGCCTGGTCTCCACGCTCATCAATCCATCCCCCAGGTCCACTACTACTTCTGGGAAGGAGAAAACAGTATAATCCTACCCAGCAATCCAGCCCTACTCTGCTCCCACTTCCTACGCCTTGCCTTCAGCCACCTGCCATTCTTCGGTCCTGAACCTAGTACTTCCACTGTTCCATCACCAGACATGACTCACACCCCACTACTGCTATCCACTCCACCTTCTGCCATACCAACAGCCCGTCCCAGTCCTACACTCATACCCAATTCATCCCCTCTTCCCGTGTCACCAGCCCCACTCAGTCCCATTGCTTCCCCAATCACTGACATTGACATGTCCTCTGCCACCCTTGAAAACCTCCTCCAGGCTCTGGTCAACAACCAGAACCAGCTGCAGCAGGCAATCACCAATTTGGTCAATAGACCTACCCACGAATCCTCAGACAAAACTGCCAAACCGGCCCCATTCAAAGGCGAACCAGCCAAACTCGACTCATTCCTATCTCTCTTCATTCTCTGGGCTGGAGAACAAAAGCGGCTCAAACTTGACAGTGGGAAACTCGATCCACAGAAGTGCATTGCAGAAGCACTCCTTATGATGGAAGGACCTGCCGCAGAATGGGCCGCAGAGTATGCTCATCATATCAGCAGAGTCCAAGCAGATGAAGCTGGAGTAGTCTTCCCCTGGGAAGGGAACTGGAACAACTTCACCCACGCACTAAAAGTTCAGTTCAGGGTAGCAAACGAGCAGCAGCTGGCCAAGAACAAGCTTGAGGCGTTGAAACAGGAAGATAAAACAGTTGTGGAGTTCTCTCAGATTTTCAAGATGTGGGCAGAGAAGACTGGGTTCTTGGATCAGGACCTCCAGTACAAGTTCCGAAAGCGCCTTCATAAGGACCTGTTGTTCCCATTAGCAAATGTGGAGCTAGGACAGAAGGAGATCCCTAAAAACCTAGACGAGCTGATCAACCGAGCACTTCATGTGGAACAGACCCTAGCAGAGTTTGTAGAAAAACCAGTCACTGGCCCTACCCCATCCCTCTCCAGATTCCCCTCTGCACGAGACCCTAATGCCATGGATGTTGATGCCTCCCGTACTGAGCGTCCCCAGGGTAACGGACACACCTTCGTGGACTACCAGAAGGCAATGCAGGGGCACTGCTACGGCTGCAGTTCCAAGGATCACATGAAACGAGGAACCACAGATGTGACAAGTGTGACTACTGTGAGAGGATGGGTCATCGCTCTTCCGTCTGTCAGGACTGATACATGGGTCGACTCAGAGGAGGGGGTCGAAGTAGACAACACATGGCTGCCACTATTAGTGACACCTTTAGTCTTTTCCCTGATGATCCACCCTCTCCTACCCCTGCCGCTGCCCCCACTGCTACTGTTGCCGCTTCCTCATCCACTGAATCACCGTCTACGCTCTCTGCCTTGCAACAATCTATTGGCGATCAAACTGCCTTACTCCATAACATCGCTAACCAACAGGGTTTTTGAAACAGGTGTTCGTTCCCGCCACAGCGCGAACATCCCTGAATACCCATATGCTCTCTTGTTCCTCATACGATTCTATTCCCTCATGTACCATATCCAGTATCCCCGAAATAGAATCTTGTGCTTCTCACTTCTGTATACGTGTGAAACTCCGAGGAAGACAAAATGGGGCAGTGGTAGTGGTGATGGTTGACAGCAGAGCTACAGGACTGTTCCTGGGACAGCCATTTGTAAAGCGGCACCAAATCCAAACCTATCCCCTCCGTAAACCCCTAGATGTCTACAACATTGATGGGACCCTTAACTGCGCAGGGCGTATAGATCGGTTCTGTCAGCTAGCTATGACAGCAGATGGACAGGAGGCATGGCTAGATTTTCTGGTTATGGACTTAGGCAGAGAAGACGTCATCCTGGGTCTTCCCTGGCTGCGTAAGATGAACCCACAGATTGACTGGACAGGCAGCCGGCTGCAAATCCCTGTAGCACTGCCCCCATCAGTGGAAGAGATCCCCGATCAGGATCAGTTTGTTGCTACCAATTTCGGACCAACCTCAAGGGGAAATTTCATCCTGGAAGGTGCAGAATCTGAACCAACCCAGTTGATTCCTCAGGGAACACATGCACCCATAGACCAACCCCCGGATCTGACAGCAGAAGAGGAGGAGGAGGAACCCCAATTATATCGCATTCACGCTAACCGGGCTACAAGGCGCTCCTGGAAGAAAGCAGGGATCCTTGCTGACACTGGAGAAGAAGTCTGGTGTGCTGCAGGGTTCACTTACTCACAGCAGCTGGCTGAAGAGGCAAACTGGATGAAACCGAAACAGTCGTTTGAGGAGATAGTCCCTCCTCAATATCGGGATTATTCTCAAGTCTTCTCTGAAGCTGAGTTGGAACGCCTTCCTGCACACAAACCCTGGGATCATGCTATTGAACTGGTGCCTGGAGCACCTGCTACCCTACAAACCAAGATCTACCCAATGTCCATCAATGAACAGCAGGAACTCAATCAATTCCTTGACGAAAATGTCTGCAAGGGATATATCTGGCCCTCCAAATCCCCTCTGTCCTCTCCAGTCTTCTTTGTGAAGAAGAAAGACGGGAAACTTCAGTTTGTTCAGGATTACCGATGCCTAAATGAGTACACTATTAAGAACTGCTACCCCCTTCCCCTCATTGCCGACATAGTCAGCCACCTTCAAGGTGCCAAATACTTCACCAAGTTTGACGTATGTTGGGGTTACAACAATGTCCGGATCAAACAGGGGGATGAGTGGAAGGCAGCATTTGCAACCAACTGAGGACTTTTCGAACCTACTGTCATGTTCTTCAGATTGACAAACTCACCAGCTACTTTCCAGGGCCTCATGAACTCCATCTTCTCAGACTTGATCGCAGCAGGCAAGGTAGCAGTTTATCTGGATGACATCCTGATCTTCAGTGGGACTCTGGAAGAACACTGAGGAGTGGTTCGGGAAGTGCTAGCCAGGTTGAAAAGGAATGATCTGTATCTGAGGCCAGAGAAATGCAAGTTTGAACGAGAGGAGATAGAATATCTGGGGCTGATTATCCGGGAAGGGCAAGTTCGCATGGACCCGGT
The DNA here is from genome assembly GCA_013368315.1 of Tetrapyrgos nigripes. NCBI lineage: Eukaryota > Fungi > Basidiomycota > Agaricomycetes > Agaricales > Campanellaceae > Tetrapyrgos > Tetrapyrgos nigripes. Next base: position 39,412 of record JAACJM010000307.1, on the reverse strand, counting down.
GAAGGTGGCAGCAGTACAGCACTGGCCAGTTCCCTGCAATGTCCGCAACGTTCAGGTGTTCTTGGGCTTTGCAAATTTCTACTGCCCATTCATAGAGAACTTTGCTAAAACTGCTTGGCCTCTGAACAACCTCACTCGTAAAGACATCTCGTTTAATTGGGGAACTCACCAACAGGAAGCCTTTGACTCCCTTCAAACAGCCTTCACGTCTGCGCCCATTCTTACACTCTGGTCACCAGATCGTCCTACCCGAGCCGAAGTAGACGCTTCGGGCTTCGCAACAGGAGGAGCTCTAATGCAGATGTTGGAAGACGGTCTTTGGCACCCAGTAGCGTTCCGTTCCACATCCATGCAGTCAGCCGAACACAATTACGAAATCTACAACCAAGAGATGCTGGCTATTATCAAGGCACTGAAAGATTGGCGGAGTTATCTGGAAGGACTACCACAGCCCTTTGAAATTATCACAGATCACTCCAATCTAGAGTTCTGGCGAACAGCACAGGATCTTAGTCAACAACAAGCAAGATGGGCCCTGTGGCTATCACGCTTTGACTTTCGACTAATCCATTGCCCAGGCAAAGCAAATACCCAAGCAGATGCCCTCTCTCGCCTCTCCTCCCACCAAGTAACGGACTGGGAAGACAATCTGGAAACCACAGTACTCAAACCAGAATACTTTGTAAGGCTTGCCGCCACTACGCTGGCCAACCCTCTAGAGGAATGAATTCGTCAGGCACTGGGAAGAGAAGTGGAGGTGTTAAAAGGACTAGAGCAGTTGAAGAAGGAAGGATTGCAATGACTGGCCAATGGTTTACCCAAATGGAAGGAGGATAATAGATTGGTATATCACAAGGGGCGAGTCTATGTCCCCCCAAATGAAGACCTGCAGAGGGCAATAGTAGAAAAATGCCATGATGAACCATCAGCAGGACATCCAGGACTATATGGAACACTTGATTTGGTAACCTCGCACTTCTGGTGGCCCACCATTCGCTCTTTTGTGGAGAAGTACGTGGAGGGATGTGATAAATGCACCAGGAAGAAGTTGCAATGTCATCTAGTCGCCGACCTATACTACCGAGAAATCTTCTGCCTTCATGGCCTCCCACTCCGCTTTGTATCAGATTGTGGTCCACAGTTTGCAGTGCAAACCATGCATTCTTTGTTGGACTGACTCGGGATCAAGTCAAGCCTTTCCTCAGGCTACCGACCCCAGACAAATGGACAGACAGAATGAGCCAACCAGGAGGTGGAGAAATATTTGCACCTCTACACCAACTACAGACAGGACGATTGGTTGGAGCACCTTCCTATGGCCGAGTTTGTTTTGAACTCCTGCACACACTCCGCACACAGCATGGCACCTTTTGAGGTGACTTATGGCTACCTTCCTCTATTCAACATACCGGTAGGCCGGCGCACAGGCATCCCAAATGTAGAAGACCGTCTCGAAATCCTAAGACAGGTTCGAAGAGATGCAGGATCAGCACTGCACCTGGCTAAGCGCCAGATGAAGGAAGGATATGAAAGAGGAAATGGAAAGGACATCAGTTCAAGGTTGGGGATCATGTCTGGCTGAGTGCAGAAGACATCAACTTGAAACTTTCAAGTGACAAGTTGGGGGGTCAGCAACTGGGACCATACGAGATTGTAGAGAAAATTGGAGATTTGGACTATTGGTTAGACCTCCCTGAAACTCTTAATCGCCTGCACCCAGTATTCCATGTCGACAAACTCTACCCCTACAAGGGTAATCCAGTGAACGGACTTATACCTGAGGAACCAGAGCCAGTATACCTCGAGGGGGAGGATGAGCCTGAGTATGAAGTGGACACCCTTCTGGATAGCAGGATACGATGGAGGCAACTGGAATACCTTGTCAAGTGGAAAGGATACGATGACGGTCACAACTCATGGGAGCCAGTTGCGAATCTCAAAAATGCGAAGTGTAGGATCACAGCATTCTACAAGAAACACCCAGAGGCAACAAAGACTTAAGGTTCATCGAGGACGATGAAGTGTAGGAGGGGGGTAATGTCATGACGTCTATATTTGGTACTATTTATTTCTTCTTATCTCCGTATCCTCGGACCTTTACACCATTTGACTCTTGTTCCAGATGCTATGCACCGGACCTTTCATTTCTCCGATACAGCTTCGATACAGCTTCCTTTACAGCTTCCTTTACAGCTTTCTTTACAGCTTTACTTTTACATATATAAACCCTGCCCTGACACCTGGTTCCCCATCTTGACCTCTTCATCGTTGGGACCAGGTGTGTATTCCCCTTTCCATTACTTCTTATACCTTTACTGATGGGCACTGTAGTTCCAGTACTTACTGCTGTCTGTTAGGTATTTAATACATTCTTTGTCATTGGGACCAGTTCCAGTACTTACTGCTGTCTGTTAGTTGAGTCGAGCCCGTAGCTCCTCATTATCACTATCTAAGTGCTCGCCTCTTTGTGACAAAGATGATGGTGGTAAAGATGAGGGGAATGAATAGTAGTCCATGGAGATAAGAAATGAATAGATCAGCGATTCGTGACAGGAGGTGGCAAAGATTTGCAGCTAGTTGATGGAGCATAAGGACGACCGAGGAAGGTGACCTTATCTAGTTCTTGTCACGAATCGCTGCTCTATTCACCTCCCTATTCATTTCTTAACTCCACAGACTACTATTCATTTCTCTCATATTCCCATCATCATCTTCCCTATCTACAGTTACCATCACTCGATCTGACATATGTACATCATTTATCTCCTCCGATTCCTATCTCCATGGACATTCTCACTTATTCACTTATTCTCAATTCACTGCTTTCACATATATACTAAAGGACCTGTAGTTAGCCCCTCAGTCTGTTCACTTCATCTCCACTCTGCTCTCAGTACAGTGCAGTGTTGAGCATAGTCAGCTACTCATTCTTCCCTCGTCTCTATTATTTCTCTACATCTCTCTCTCTCTCGTCTCATTGTAACTTGCCAATCTGTCTTGTTCATCATGTGACTTGGTGGTTATTTGCTAAGTGACAACGTTCTTGACACTTGAACAGACTCTCTTACACCCACCTCACAAACAGACCTCACAACCTACTACGAATCCTTCTATCTTACTGGACTCCCCTACTTCCTATCTCTCCCCCTACAGTGCCCCCAAGCCCATCATCTCTACTCTGTGTGAGGAGCCTCACAGGTTGGCCAGCGTGAACAATCTCAAGGAGTTGTTACACGAAGTCATCCCCCGTCTACACAGTTTCGAGACATAAAACCAGACTCGCTGATTCAAGTAGGGTGGTCAACCAACTCTGTAATTGAAATCCTAAAAACCCCATCATACGCACTGGCTTTCAACTTCGAACCATTCCTTAACAACCTACAGATTCGACCCCCACCAGAATATCACTACAGGATTGAAGACTCAGATCCAAACAGCTTCAAGGATTACTCACAATACATTAAAGACGCAGTATGAAAACAGACCATCGCACTCGATAACCATTGGATTAAACTAAACAAGAGAACGAGGTTCAAAGGTGAAGTAACCATCTTTGAATACCTTCGAATAAAGATATCCCCTGAGAACACATCCCCACGCTACTTCATTTCGTCAAATTTGGAAATGCCCATATTTCCTGTTGGTTTGATCATGACGTCTATGAGGACGGTGCCATCTTGGAACACTGTCAAGCAGAACATGAAGAATATTTTCAGACGCAAGTCCCCAGAATAAACGACTACTATCGACAAAACTGGTATTGGGAGGACGTATCTACAGATCAGTGGAACCACCTATTTTCAGGACCTGAATACACCAACTAGTGTATGTCCAGAAGCGGAATCCCTAGAATAACTCGATCATGACCACGCATCGCCTCACAAGCCCCCAGTCGTACTTCCTCACCTCACATTTCCCTTGCCTGCATCTGTCGACCTCACGCATATTACCTTCGGAATCAACAGGACTGCTATCTCTCAGTTGATAACCATTGGAACCCCTGTTTAAACAATCCGTGTCATAACTGATCCTCCATACACAACCGAACACTTACACAAACAGAACTAGAGTGTGGTCTCGGACCCATACTACCACCTGGACACTACGTCCCATCAGAACCCACTACAGAAACCCAACTCCCAATAACTGAACCTAGTCCCGAGCCGGAACTACCACTTCCTCCCACCGAACCACGAACTTCCCTTAAAAGATCTCCATCCGATAGCACCCCCAGTGCAATCCAAGAACCCATATCTGTCCATCCCTGACAAACAATCGATTTTCAGACTCTCTATTCTTCCCTTGGAATGTCTGAACACAACAAACCATCAGCCACCACCGCTGCAGGAGGAATCCTGGATGACACTCCTTCCGATGATGGAGGTCTCTCCCCTAATAGATCCACAAAGGAGAGAGGGGCAAAACCACAGAAGTTCGCAGGAGAACGAAACCTGGTGAAAGACTGGTTAGCCGAGTTTACTAACTATCTTCAGCTCAACGAGGGAGTCTACCCCACAGAAAACGAGAAGATAGCACTATTTCTCACTCTCTTCACAGGAGAAGAAGCAGGACAATGGGCTCATGATATGATGGCGAAAATCTACAAAGAAGATGATGGCTATAGTGATAGTGACGAAGACTCATTTAGTACAGACGAAGACTTGTCACTAGGATCCAAGAAGAAAAAAAAGTTGTGGACGTTACAAGAAGTGAAACAACAGTTCCTACATGACTTCAAACCAACATCCCATGAATCTCAGGCACAAGCGAAGATAGAAACCATAAGGATGGAGGGGGCGTTAGCAGATATAGATAAGTACAACTCCCAATTCAAACTATACGCTAAAGATACTGGCTATAACGACAAGGGATTAATGAAGTATTATCAAAAAGGACTCCCGAAAGGATTGGTAGACCGAATTTCCTATCTACCATCCCAACCCAAAAACCTCGCAGCACTACAAAAAGCTGCAGTTAAACAACACATGATCTGGGTAGAAAGGCAAACAGAGAAAGCCTTATGGAATAAACAACGAGGAGAAGGAGGGCAACAGACCAAGGGGTCACAGAACACAGGAGGCAGTTGAACGAGAAGCATGGAAGTGAACGCCTTCCAAAATAATACCCCAGGTGCATCTCCAAAAACTAAATATCCGCCTAAACTGACAAATGAGGAAAGAGAAAAAATGAAAAAAGAAGGACAATGCTTCGGCTGTCGTGAACAGGGACACACTACATTTAACTGTCCTATGTTTCCCAGGTCCACCACAACCAATCCCAACAACACGGCCTGGAAACCTTCGATCAGAACGACTACGACCACCACCAAACCCTCGTCTTCCGAGACAAATACCACAATGAAGGATATCACAGAATTTACTGCCAAAATCAGGTCACTATCGGGCAAAGAGAAGGAGAAGGCAGCAGGATACCTAAAGGACCTTGTAACACAAATGGATTTTTGAATACCTCCCCTGTCACATCATCAGGAGGAGGAGTATGGACATATATACCAGTAAAAAATAGGCAATACATGAGCCTTATACCCTTTCGTAAGCCACAATTCCCATCTGAGCTAAGAATCATGGCAATCGCTCGAAATCGACAGGTCCCCTCAATAGAATTGAAAACAGAACTAATCGGTAAAATAACTGGACGAAAAATCGACAGCGGAGCGGAAGGAATCATCATTAACAATACCTTCGCTCAAAAACATCACCTTACTCGAATCCCCATAGAAAAACCCTTCCCAGTACAAAATGTTGACAGATCTGAAAACGTTATGGGATGGGTGACACATTACACCATCCAAAAGTTACAGATCTATACACAAGATTGAAAGTCGTATCACAAAGAAACTGCCAAATTTTATATTACAGACATCGGCAAACACGATATCATTCTAGGAACCAATTGGCTAGAACACCACAACCCAGAAATCGATTGGATGGCCTCAGAAGTTAACCTGACACGCTGTGTTGATACCTGCATACTGGAAAAACCACCAGTAAAAATCAAAGCTAAGTCAAATACACATCCCATGAAACCAAAACAACCTGAAGTAGTTGATCCTAGAACGTATCATTGAGACTACCAAGTGTTATACAAAGAACCCACAGGACCCTGGAAACCGATGGCACAGCCAAAGGTAGCAGGTCAACGCCAAAGATTACGATCCCAAAACACCTGTTCAAAACAAATTGAATCAGGAGGACTAGAAACCTCCGAAGATACAACTGGACAGTGGAACGTTCCACACCAATGGAGTCAACTGGCCATGGAATATATTGATACTCCAAAAGATCAAGACAAAGAACTATCGAAAACCAAGCTGAGTATCCGAGCAGCTTTTACAAAGGCACAACAGATTGCTGAAAACAAGTCAACAACAGACCAACTGACACCACTAGAAGAGCGACAATTACCTGTCAGTATTCGATAAAGAAACCTTGGAACACTTACCCCAACGAAGTAGCTGGGATCATGCAATCGAACTACAAGAGGATTTTCAACCACGAACGTGCAAAACATATCCTCTCTCGCCAAACGAGCAAACCGAGTTAGATTCCTTCTTAAACGAAAATCTCGACAAAGGATACATTAAACCATCAAAGTCACCTATGGTGAGTCCTTTCTTCTTCGTTAAAAAGAAAGACAGAAAACTACGACCAGTACAAGACTACAGAGAACTCAACAAGGGTACCATAAAAAATGTGTATCCCTTACCTCTTATCCCAGAACTGATCAACAAACTCAAAAACGCCCACGTATTCACCAAGATTGATCTACGATGGGAATACAATAACATCCGAATCAAGGAAGGAGATGAATGGAATGCTGCCTTCAAAACCAACCAAGGACTCTTTGAACCAACAGTCATGTTTTTCGGACTAATGAATTCACCAGCCACCTTTCAAGCAATGATGAATACGATCTTTAAGGATCTGATCAATCAAGGGAAGGTCGTTATTTATATGGATGACATTCTCATATTCACCCATGACTTAGCAGAACATCACAAACTCATACAAAAGGTGCTACAACGTTTACGGGACAACGACTTATACGCGAAACCAGAGAAATGCACATTTGAAACTGACAAGGTCGACTTCTTGGGCCTAATTGTCTCCCATGACACTTTAGCAATGGATCCTGCTAAAGTAGCGGGAGTAATTGAATGGCCAACACCGAAGACATTAAAAGAAGTACAAGCATTCCTCGGATTTGGAAACTTCTACAGACGGTTCATCAAAGACTTCTCGAAAATTGCACAACCACTTTTTGACCTAACAAGGAAGGACAATCAGTGGAGTTGGAGAACAGAAATGGAGGAATCCTTTCAGGCTCTCAAAACGGCCTTTACGTCTAAACCAGTCTTACTGATGCCCAACCACACCAAACCATATCGAGTAGAAGTTGACGCATCAGAATACGCAACAGGAGGCATACTCATGCAAACTGGAGATGACAACTGATGGCATCCAGTAGCCTATATCTCCAAGTCCCTTTCTGAGACAGAACGAAACTATAACATCCATGATAAAGAATTACTCACAATCATACGAGCATTAGAAGCATGGTGACACTATTTGGAAGGAGCCCCACACTCTATCGAAATCTTGACCAATCATCAGAACCTAACATACTTCCAGACGGCCCAGAAACTGAGTTGACGGCAGGCACACTGGGCCTTATTCCTCACACAATTTGAGTTTTCCCTCCTTCATAAACCAGGAAGCCTCAACAAAGCTGATCCATTGTCCAGACAACCAGATCACCAAGTCAGAATAGAAAACGATAATACCAATAGGATCCTTCTTGATCCTAAGTTCTTCCGAATTCGAGCAACCAGACAAGGAATGGTAACAGCTATAGGAGACATAGAACTACGTCGAAGGATCAAAGAATCCCCCAAAAAGGACCTTGAAGTAGTGAGTGCCCTCAACGTCATTCTATGAAACGGACCCCAGTCTCTGGTAAAAAACCTACAGGAATGGAACTACGAAGACAGGATTATATTGTTCTGGGGTAAAATCTATGTTCCAGCCAACGACAATCTCCGACAGGACATTGTGAAGTTACACCATGACTCCCTAGCGGCGGGACACCCAGGTAGATACAAGACCTACAAACTAGTCAGCAGGGAATTCTGGTGGCCAGGAATGTCAGTCTTCGTCAAGGACTACGTAAATGGTTGCGCCAAATGCCAGTTAACAGAACCAAACAATCAGCTGACTCGAGTTCCCTTGATACCCACCAAAATCCCAGAACGTCCTTTCGGAACTATCACTACCGACTTCATTACGGATCTTCCCAAATGTAAAGGATTCAATGCAGTACATGTCGTGGTCGACAGGTCAACAAAAACCGTCATCATATCGCCATGTACAAAAACAATTGACAGCAACAGAACTGTTAGCCTCCTGCTTGATCACACATGGCGGCGATATGGGCTGTGGGATAAAATGATCTCTGATTGAGGACCGCAGTTCGCTAGTAAAGTTATGGCCACGGTCCACGAAAAACTAGGAATAACGTCAGCACTTAGCACAGCTTATCACCCACAGACCAACGGAGAATCCGAACGATACAATCAAGAACTAGAACAGTTCTTACGGATCTTCTGTAACTACCGACAAGAAGACTGGGTGGACTATATACCTTATGCAGAGTTCAGCCACAACACTAGGGTTCACTCAGCAACTGGAAAATCGCCATTCGAACTCTTACATGGATATCAACCGCAATTCTCCCCTACATTTAACCCAACATCATCTCTACCAACAGTCGAGGAACGACTCGAAAACCTCAATCGACTCAGGGATGAACTCAAAGCTAGTCTAACTTCAGCAGCGGAGAGAATGAAGAATCAGCATGGAAACCATTCCATACCAGAGTCAGGGTATAACATCGGGGACAAGGTACTACTCAATGGAAAAAACCTGAAAACAACAAGACCTAAAGCTAAGTTGTCTGATCGTCGTCATGGTCCATTCGAAATCATTGTAAAATCGGTCAGGTCAACTACAAGTTGAAATTACCGGAGACCTGGCGAATACACCCTGTCTTCCATGCATCATTGCTGTCACCATACATTGAAACAGACACTCATTCGATAAACGGCATTCACTGTCAAAGTATTACCAAAAAAAGGTACCTGTCCAGACACGAAGGTCTTAAAAAGCCTACGCTCGACTATGGATTCAACAAAAACGTCCACCTCCACTACGTCCATAACACAAAACATGTCTACTCCCATCACATCTACCGTCAAAAACTCATTCTCGTTCGCACCCAAAACTTCACTCACATTCTCTGGGACTAAGGTCCCATACGACCCTCGTGAAGACGGAATCAACCTCTTCGTTTGCATTGCATGGAACTATGACCCAAACGACTGGTATTACAACGATTGGTGGAACAGAACCAATGACAACAAGGGCAACAGGTGGGGTACTGCCCACAGCAATGACGGTTGGGGCTCTTGGGGACATCACACCCCCGTGGCCCTATGGGATTGTGACACAGACAATGAAAATTCACAGCAATTAGTTGATAACGAGATGGAGAAAAGGCTCAACCACTGGTGGGAAACAGGGCTCTGGAACATCCCCAACGACGTACGAGCTCCAGTGGAAGCTCGTCATAAGAGGGGGGTAGTGTCACAAATCGCCGCTCTATTCACCTCCCTATTCATTTCTTAACTCCACAGACTACTATTCATTTCTCTCATATTCTCATCACCACAGATTACTATACATCAAAAGTCATATCAACACTAAACTCCTTCAATGTGGTATCCACTGTCTGCGGATTCAACCAGATGCATAGTACATATACTCAAAATCCATTCCCTGAAGCCCAGCCTTACTTACCATAATGAATCCACAGTATTCGTTGAGACGTTGGGTTCACGACAAGAGCTTGGCTGACTGGGAATTCGTAGGGAAGCTGTGGCTTTACATGTAGATTTTCGTGCTCGTTTCTGTCTATTCATTGGGGCCAGAAGAATTGACATTCGGGAAGAAAGACAGGGGTTGTGAATGGCATAGCCGCACAGCACTGTCTTGTTTGAATGAGAATGAGAATGAAGATCTCAAACAGAGAGAACACCTGATACTGTGAAGTGTGACAACCTAGAATTACCATGAAAATAAGACTCGGATGGTTGGGCTGTAATGAACTGAACTACGCGCACCAATATCCCCCTAAGCCCTGTGAGGAGTGCTGATTCCGAAGTCCTTTCATTTTCCCGCTCCCAGTTGCATTCAAATTCCTATCCATCCCGTTCCAGAATCCAAATTGCACCCATACTCTCGCTAGGCCTTGCACTCTAACCCGAACAAAGTCCCTGTATTTGTTGTCAACGGAACACCTACGGCACCAAGCAAAAGAGATAAATGGCTGTTTTTCCTGCAAGCAGAGCCAACTCACCTCAAGGACAGGATGCAGACCGAGAAGCTTCTAGCGTTGCTGAGAGCAGCAGTGACAAAGCTGTAGCGGGCAAGTAAGTTGATGAGGATGAACCAGCTGCAGCTACTAGCGGTGCTGGGAGTGCCTCAAAGGCAATGGTAAGGGATCATCTCGAGGTATTGTGTCTTTGCTTTGCTGAATACAGGTGAGGCTGGTTCCCGCCAACGTCGCTGGGATTGACAGGAAGGGACGTGGGAAGAAGAAATCCGAGAAAGGACGTCCACTAAGCACCAAGCATCAAGTTCCCTAACACTCCTCCTCCTCCCTATACCACCCTATACGCCTCTATCAACCTGTTATTACTGATATCGAGGAGGAGTTAACCCGTGGGGTGAGACGCGTCAACGCCACGCGATCACGCTTCTCTTCAAATATGGTCACAATGCATTGTCTTTCGGACAATTCCTTGCTTTCCTTGCTTTGTCTTCTTCTTCTCATAAAACTCGAGGCAGGGATCTGTGATTGACGCACTCTCAACCCTTCAAGCTTCAAGACATGTTCGTTTCAAATGCCAAGCGCAAAGTTGAGTCAGAGTCAGAAAATGAGGACCCAAATGTGCGTATCTGCTGGAGCTTATTCCTCGGTGGCCAGCTCTGACTATTATTCAGAAAGTCCGTCTAGTGTGCCATCTAGTGCGCCAGCTGGAGTTCCAGCATGAGCTAGACCAAGCTCACGAAAAAATCGCGCAATTGTCAGAGAAGGTTACATTCTTGACACTGTCTGAACAGCAGTCAAAGAGCAAAATAGATGTTCTGGAGTGCGAGGTAGAAGATCTGAAGCGCCAGGTTCAAAATTTGGAGAACCAACAAAAGGATTTGGAAGATGAGATGCAGCAGCTACAGGTGCGTTTCTAAAATCTTGGCAGAGGTAGCGTGTACTGATTAGTAGCATCACCAGGATGCTGATAATGACGAGTTGGAGTGACTAGGATCTCAAAACACCCAGTACTACAGAGAAAACCGAAAACTCACTCGTGAAATAGGTTTGAAGGATTTAGAAATGAAGTCGTTGAAGGATTTCTTGGTGAGCTTTTCCCAATCATACCAGCATCACTTTGACTGAAATATCCCGGAATTTATTATGCAGAGCGCACAGTGCTGTGGTGTATCGGTTGTTAACAGCGATAATGCGGTAGCTACCCTTCTGACTGGAGGCAAATCCCTGTAAATCATCTGCCATACAGAGGTATTACAGTGACCTTACAACAAGTCATTCAATAAGTAATCCACCTTGTATTACAGAGGTATTACAGAGAGAAGAATTTTCCAGAGCAATGCTGTAAGACTGCTGTAAGACAAGTTGTATTACAGGGACATTTCAGAGGCCAAATCCCTGTATATCCGGTGCCCTACATAGGGATTACAGCAAACTTACACCAAGCCATTCAACAAGTATTCTGCCTTGAATTACAAAAGTATTACAGAGAGAAGAAATTTTGGGAGCAATGCTGTAAGACTGCTGTAAGACAAGTTGGATTACAGGAAATTTTCAGAGTGACATGGTGTCACAGTAATACATTAGGTAATACAGCCAAGACATACAGAAGTATTTCAGTGTGACAAAAGTGCGCAGGTTGCGTCCAGGGTGTGTGCAGGGTGTGTCCAGAGTGCGCGCAGGTTGCGTCCAGAAGTCCAGGGTGCACGCAGATTGCGTCCAGGGTGCATCCAGAGTGCGCGCAAGTTGCGTCCAGATTGCGTGCAGGTTGCATCCAGAGTGCGCGCAGGTTGCGTCCAGGGGAGAGTCCACGATGCATGCAGGGTGTGTGGTTGCGTCCAGAGTGCGCGCAAGTTGCATCCAGGGTGTGCGCAGGTTGCATCCAGAGTGCGTCCAGGGTGCGTCCAGATTGCGCGCAGGTTGCGTCCAGAGTGCACGCAGGTTGCATTCAGAGTGTGCGCAGGTTGCATCCAGGGTGCATGCAGGTTGCATCTAGAGTGCGTGCAGGTTGCGTCCAGAGTGCGCACCGGTTGCGCCCAGAGTGCGTGCAGGTTGCGTCCAGGGTGCGTGCAGGTTGCGTCCAGAGTGCGCGCAGGTTGCGTCCAGGGTGCACGCAGGTTGCGTCCAGAGTGTGTGCAGGTTGCATCTAGGGTGCATGCAGATTGCCTCCAGAGTGTGCACAGGTTGCGTCCAGAGTGCGTGCAGGTTGCGTCCACAGTGTGCGCAGGTTGTGTCCAGAGTGCGCACAGGTTGCATCCAGAGTGCACGCAGGTTGCGTCCAGAGTGCACACAGGTTGTGTCCAGGGTGCATGCAGGTTGCGGCCAGAGTGCGCACAGGTTGTGTCCAGAGTGCGCGCCAGTTGCGCCCAGAGTGCGTGCAGGTTGCGTCCAGGGTGCGTGCAGGTTGCGTCCAGAGTGTGTGCAGGTTGTGTCCAGGGTGTGCGCAGGTTGCGTCCAGAGGTCCAGGGTGCACGCAGATTGCATCCAGGGTGCGTCCAGAGTGCATGCAGGTTGCGTCTAGGGTGCGCGCACTCTGGACGCAACTTGCACGCACTCTGGACGCACCCTGGAAACAATCTGTGTGCACCCTGGACCCCTGGACGCAACCTGTGCGCACCCTGGACGCAACCTGTGCACACTCTGGACGCAACCTGCGCACACTCTGGACGCACTCTGGGCGCAACCTGCGTGCACTCTGGACGCAACCTGCGCGCACTCTGGATGTAACCTGTGTGCACCCTGGACGCAATCTGCGCACACTCTGGACGCAACCTGCACGCACTCTGGACACAACCTGTGTGCACTCTGGACGCAACCTGCACGCATTCTGGACGCAACCTGTGTGCACTCTGCACGCACTCTGGACGCAACCTGCATGCACTCTGGATGCAACCTGTGTGCACTCTGGACGCAACCTGCACGCATTCTGGACGCAACCTGTGTGCACTCTGCACGCACTCTGGACGCAACCTGTGCGCACTCTGGACGCAACCTGTGCGCACTCTGGACGCAACCTGCGTGCACTCTGGATGCAACCTGCGTGCACTCTGGACGCAACCTGCGTGCACTCTGGACGCAACCTGCGTGCACTCTGGACGCAACCTGCGTGCACTCTGGACGCAACCTGCGTGCACTCTGGACGCAACCTGCGTGCACTCTGGACGCAACCTGCGTGCACTCTGGACGCAACCTGCGTGCACTCTGGACGCAACCTGCGTGCACTCTGGACGCAACCTGCGTGCACTCTGGACGCAACCTGCGTGCACTCTGGACGCAACCTGCGTGCACTCTGGACGCAACCTGCGTGCACTCTGGACGCAACCTGCGTGCACTCTGGACGCAACCTGCGTGCACTCTGGACGCAACCTGCGTGCACTCTGGACGCAACCTGCGTGCACTCTGGACGCAACCTGCGTGCACTCTGGACGCAACCTGCGTGCACTCTGGACGCAACCTGCGTGCACTCTGGACGCAACCTGCGTGCACTCTGGACGCAACCTGCGTGCACTCTGGACGCAACCTGCGTGCACTCTGGACGCAACCTGCGTGCACTCTGGACGCAACCTGCGTGCACTCTGGACGCAACCTGCGTGCACTCTGGACGCAACCTGCGTGCACTCTGGACGCAACCTGCGTGCACTCTGGACGCAACCTGCGTGCACTCTGGACGCAACCTGCGTGCACTCTGGACGCAACCTGCGTGCACTCTGGACGCAACCTGCGTGCACTCTGGACGCAACCTGCGTGCACTCTGGACGCAACCTGCGTGCACTCTGGACGCAACCTGCGTGCACTCTGGACGCAACCTGCGTGCACTCTGGACGCAACCTGCGTGCACTCTGGACGCAACCTGTGTGCACCCTGGTCGCACTCTGTGTGCACCCTGGACGCAATCTGCGCACACTCTGGACGCAACCCGCGTGCACTCTGGATGCAACCTGCACACACTCTGGACACAACCTGCGCACTTTTGTCACACTGAAATACTTCTGTATTTCTTGGCCATATTACCTAATGTATTACTGTGACACCATGTCACTCTGAAATGTTCCTGTAATCCAACTTGTCTTACAGCAGTCTTACAGCATTTTTCCCAAAATTTCTTCTCTCTGTAATACTTCTGTAATCCAAGGCAGAATACCTGTAGGGCACTGGATATACAGGGATTTGGCCTCTGAAATGTCCCTGTAATACAACTTGTCTTACAGCAGTCTTACAGCATTGCTCTGGAAAATTCTTCTCTCTGTAATACCTCTGTATGGCAGATGATTTACAGGGATTTGCCTCCAGTGTCTCCGACTTTGCCACAACACATCTCTGACATGCTGCCGTTACAGAAAGTAAATGGTGATGGCAGCAATGTCTATGGTAGAGCGAAGGCCACTGAAACCCAAGATAAGGCCACTGAAGCCCAATGCACTAACTCAGATGAGGTTGGTGTCACCGAACAGTTTCGATGGTGTGCACTACTGATGTCTTCCACACTAAACAGCCTGAAAATCCCGCTTTAAGCACACCTTCAAAGATGAATCTGACACAGCAAAGGCGCAGCGTGTCTGCAGTTTCCAGTCCTGATACTAGTCAGTAGGTTTTCTGTTCCCTTCTGCTTTTACCGCCCACTTACCCACCACTTCCCCAGAATACCTAAGGTGATGCAGATGGCACTGAAGCTAGTGCCACTCTCACTGCTCATGTCAGCGATCCTACCTTGGAAGCGGTCAGTAGTCACTTTGAAATCACTCGCTATGCTGATTTATTAACATTTACAGGCCGCTGAACCCTTTCATCGAGAATCCTCAATCCTTCACGCTATAGAGTATCCCATCCCTGCAGAAGAAGCCCAGATGTGGTTTAATGAAGCTTTTGCCTATGTGAACATCGATCTTGGCCCTGAGTACTCTGCAATGTGGAATGAATGGATTCGTTTCGAGAGCCTTCATGGTTTCAAGAAATCAGGGGGCACTCTCGGCATCGATGGAAGACCAAGCCAGATTTCCAAGTGGATCAAACATGGCCGTTTCCCCCCGCATTATAAAGGCCCCACGATAGGACTCAAATTCATTCGCACATTTCCCCAAAGCATGCAAGCATGGTGGACTGAATTGAGCCTCAGGTAATACCCGGAAAGAGCTGAACAAGTCAGAAATGAATGGATGGTATTCCATTGTAGCAGGGATGAAATGGTGGGGTCAGGGCCTGGCATATCTCAGTGGGGACGACTGGCGCAACAGCTCTGAGGAGTGGCTTGCCATGCTTGAAGATATGACCGAAGCGCTGAAAGTGGCGCAGATGTCCATGCAATAATTCCCTCAAGACTTTCGCGCAATAAGGAGGATGTAATTTGGGAGTGTTGGTCCACTTATCCCCACTCATCCTGACGATACTCGGAGCATCTGCCATGTTGCTACATGTCTAAATTGTCTATATTTTTCAAAATCAATGAGCTGAGAATAGATACAAGTACTCGCAATAGTACATGATTGTAATGAAATAATTTTTTGAAGCAGAGAATGAAGATGAACACCTGGGATATTGTCAAAAGTGAGAACCTAAAATGTGTGGAATTGCCGTCAAGGTCAACGTGGACCTTGACCCTGAGGGTCCAGCAATGTTGAAATGGGGGCTGTAGTGCTGTGCTTGGGGTAAAGAATAGGACTGTACGACATCGTCTGAACCACGTAGGAGAAAGCCTCCTCCTTTGCCAGTTAGATTCGCCTTGATGCTGATGTGACTGGAAAGATTACGACGTTGGTCAACATTAATCAGTGTAGTAGTGTCAAGTCCATGCGGATACCTAATGCTAGGAAACATCAAGGACCCGGATGGAAGTCTTGAGTGGATTGGATGGAGATTCCAAGTGGATCCAGATAGGAAAGAGCTTACAAAGATAAATAGGGATTTCAGTCGGAAAGACTGGGAAGCTCTAGGGAACCATCGAGGAAGGATAGGAGACCAGCTTTGTCAATTTTGCACTTAAGCTATCTACTACAAATGTGCTAGCTTAAGTACTACTTCGGGAAGTGTAGGAATAAGATAGGAAAGGATCGGAAATGAAGAGTAATATAAGGTGAAGGGAAACGCCTCCTAAGGAAAGTGGAGTTGTGGATATGAAGTGGAGACGTTGGAGTAGGATTGGAGATGAATCAGAAATGAAGGAATGATCGGAAAGTGATAGGAAAGTAATGGAAAGTAAGACTGTACTGGAAAGTCATCGGATCCTACTGGAAAGGATCTGGAAAGGACCCTACTGGAAAGGATCTGGAAAGGACCCTACTGGAAAGGATCTGGAAAGGACCCTACTGGAAAGGATCTGGACAGGACCCTACTGGAAAGTACAGGAAAGTGAAGTATAGGAAAGTATCGGAAAGGTATAAGAAGTATAGGGAAGTGCATAGATCTTACAGTATCCTCCTCTTAGGCCTCGAGCCCTCAAGAGGTGTAGGAAAGTATGGGAAAATGCATAGGGTTTACAGTATCCTCCTCTTAGGCCTTGAGCCCGCGAGAGGCATAGGAAAATGTTAGGAAATACAAGGAAATGGTCTTGTCGCAAATTTATAAGTAAAAATGTGGAATGGGGTGGAAAGACTTGGAAAGTCGAAAAAAAAAATGCGGAATAGAGCAGGAAGAGCAGGAAAGCAAAAATGTGGAATGGACTGGAAAGAGTCAGAAAATTGTGGAATGGAGTGGAAAGGATGTGGAAAGATGTGGAAAGTGGAAAGCTATGGAAAGTGGAAAAAAGCGGAATGCAATGGAGGGGGTTGGAACAGTGTGGAATGACTTGGGAAGTAAAAGGAAAGAGCCGGAAAGCGAAAATGCGGAATAAACCGGAAAAAGTTGGGAAGGGAGTGGAACGACATGGAAAGGAAAAAATGCGCAATGGCATGGAAAAGGACTGGAAAGAATTGGAGAAGGAAAAATATGGAATAGAGCGGAATGTATGTAGGAGGGTTGTGGCACCAGCAAGCAGCTCAGATGAAGCTGTAGGAGTGGCATAAAGCCAGAGAGGAGTTGGAATGGCAGGAAAGCCAGGAGGCATTGGAAAAGTACCGGATACCAAGGGATTCCACAGATACAAAGTGCAAACTAGTGGAGAAGCGCTGAGGAAAATGACAAGTGAAGAAATGGAAGGAGTGTCTTCTTTAACCCAGGAAACCAACGGGTTTAAGTGGGAAAGGGTGACGAGATCCAAAATACAACACACAGTCAATTCCTAAAGGAAAGACATGGAAGTCTTGGAAAGGAACTGGGCCAGAGGGGATAAGAATGTGGAGGGGATGTCAGGAAAGACATCAGAGGGAAAGGTAAAAATTAACAGTGAAAAAGATGCTATAAAAACCGGAAAAAATCGGAAAAAAATCGGAAATATATTCCGGAAAGCCCGGAAGCGAGGGGTAAGAATATAGGTCATAAAATGGATCGGAAAATGACCGGAAAAATGACCGGAAAGTCCGGAATAGTAATGGTAAAAAAAATGTTTTAAAATTAGAGAAAAAAAATCGGAAATACTCCGGAAACCTGGGGTAATCAGACTTCAGGAATGAAATGGAGTAAATCCTAGGGTCCGGAAAGGAATGGACCCAGGAAGGCACAAAAAACTCGGAATACAACCGGAGTTTTAGGCAAAATAAAGGTCAGTAAATCTAGAAGGAAAAAAGCTCGGAAAAGTCGGAAACAGTAAGTAAAGAGTGTCCGAAGGCTCCAGAGCCAAAAAAATAAGTGCAGGGCATGGAAAGTGCATAGGTGAAGCATACGAGGATGGCATAGGGAGCAGTGGGAATGGACATTGCAAACTTGGTCACTGCATAACCAGTGTGCAAGGAAGAGGAGAGCCTATGGACAGACTCAATACTCCGACTGGAGCTTGACCGGAAAGGTGGGAATTCCGATACAAACAGTCATTGACAAGTCAAGGAGGAAGTGCAAAATACTGTCAAGTCCATGCGGATACCCAATGCTAGGAGACATCAAGGACCCGGATGGAAGTCTTGAGTGGATTGGATGGGGATTCCAAGTGGATCCAGATAGGAAAGAGCTTATAAAGATAAATAGGGATTTCAGTCAGAAAGACTGGGAAGCTCTAGGGAACCATCGAGGAAGGATAGGAGACCAGCTTTGTCAATTTTGCACTTAAGCTATCTACTACAAATGTGCTAGCTTAAGTACTACTTCAGGAAGTGTAGGAATAAGATAGGAAAGGATCGGAAATGAAGAGTAATATAACTACAGAAGGAAAGGTGAAGGGAAGGTGAAGGGAAACGCCTCCTAAGGAAAGTGGAGTTGTGGATATGAAGTGGAGACATTGGAGTAGGATTGGAGATGAATCGGAAATGAAGGAATGATCAGAAAGTGATAGGAAAGTAATGGAAAGTAAGACTGTACTGGAAAGTCATCGGATCCTACTGGAAAGGATCTGGAAAGGACCCTACTGGAAAGGATCCAGACAGGACCCTACTGGAAAGTACAGGAAAGTGAAGTATAGGAAAGTATCGGAAAGGTATAAGAAGTATAGGGAAGTGCATAGATCTTACAAGTAGTATTCAAAGAGCATACATACCTCCCTGTATCTTCCTTCACTCTTTAGCCGGTTTTTGAGTAGACCGAAAGCAGAGCATGAACAGACAGGTTCTCCACGAAATTGACTGAGTTCAGGTGTTGTGGGAGGTGAAAGGTAGAGTGTTTTGTTTTGTTTTGTTTGAAGTGATGAGGGAGAACGTATCTAGAAATCTGATGAGACGTAGAGTAAGGTTACTGATGGGGCGACATACAGAGAATGGTCTTTGAATTCACCAATGGCTGTGGGCATCCCTTCATTCCATTGTGCTTGTTCAAATTCTGCATCTTCCATCTTCCAAGTCATCTCGGTTCTAATAATTTTTTTTGTGACATCAGTTGCAAAGAGAATCACATTTGAGCAAGAGATGCACACCAATCGAAACAGTCGGGTCACTACATCCACCACTGTGCTCTCCCCTTCCCACCTGCTCCAGGAGCAAGGCTACCACCTTGAGCTTTCGCTACCTTGGCACCAAACTGCTTAGCGTATCGTGTAGTAACGTCTCTTGCATAGTCGTCTTCTTCAAACGCCAGGACCTATGTCATCCAGATATCAATGTGGACACTGAAGGTGTATCTGAAGGGTCGGAGGAGGGTTACCTGGGCTAGAGACTTTGGATTTGTTGACAATGCCACGTAGAGAGTCGACTGGTATCCATCTCGAATCTGGATGAGAGAAAACTTCATCCAGAAAACCGGAGAGACCCTCGGGTCGGTTTTGAGGTCTCTGTTAGTGATTAAGAGGAAGTAGCAAGGTAAAAAGGCCACACACCTATGTACCGTACCTTGGAAGGTGCAGGTTTACTCCCAAGGACGTTCCCTTTACTCTTGGTCTTTCTCAACTTTATCGGTGGTTTACGCTTCTCTTTCCCCTCTGCCTTTTCACTCTTCTCACCTGGAGCACCATCGAGATGTTGACCTTCTCGTTTGAACCTGGAGGCGTTGTCAATAGTGGAGCTTGAAGCAACAGAGCCCGAGTCTTCTAGCATTTTGGACTGCCCCTGGTTCACATCCTTTTTTCACAGCAGCCTTCCCCTTGCACTTCTTGACGTGTTTGGGCTTGGGCTTTCCAACACTAGCTTGCTGGAGTTGTTAGTAGAGTAGAGGGAGAGGTACAAGGAAGAAGTAACAGATGGGCGAATTCTGCATCACGCGACCTCAACGCAAGTTTCTTTCTTCTCTGAGTCTCGGTTAGTTCTGCTACTTATCTATGGTGTGCACATCATGCACATCGAGAGTCGTAGACAACAACTAATGGTTATTCCTTTCTGCAGGCAGATAATAACTGGCTGGAATTCGAAGGAGTGCGTATTGCTGTTTTAGTATATGGTTTGGATGATGACCCATTAGTATCAGGCCGACCTTCTGCTGCAGCAACTAATTAACGTGTGAGGCTCATATCTATTATGCATCCGTCTACTGATTTTGAATCCAGAAAATTGGCAGAGAGGTCATCTTCAAAGCTTTTGGAGTGCAGAAGATACAAGAACTGGCTAGCCTGGAACCCGTCTCTGTAGAACAACTAGTGTGGTTTCAAGAGAATCCTCATATTTGGCCCAGACTGTCCAGGTGCACGTCTTGATACCTCACCATGTGATGCTTCCAGTATGAGACGTGCTCCTTGGAACTGTGCAGTTGCTCAGATGCTTGCCTGTGAAGTGGAAAATCTCATCTATACTACCGAGGCTATATCTGCTAGGCTTTCAGGAGATGATGTGGTATATTGGGATCAGTTATTTGCTCGTCAGATGTCGGATGTCTTCGCGCAGATTGAGACTGCCCGGCATTCTGGCCTTTCCCTTTCACAAGCGCTAGAAGATAATCAAACTTTGAGGAAGGAAAGCAATGGAAACCGGTCAGCTCGTGAACATGTATGTTGTCGCTGAGGCGATGCAGTACCAATATCATAATACAGCTGGGTAAGCCCACAGCCAGTGTTGCAATATAGGTGGGTCACCCTCACAAGTCAATAGAACGGAGGTATTTGGGGACAGTATTGCAATATGGGGTAGGTGAAACATGTGACTTACCTCTTTATCACTGTGCTCAGCCACAGCTAGTATTGTGGGAATATTTTCAATATTTTTTTAGATTTTTCAAGGATTTATGGGACCTTTCTGCCACAAAAAAACCCTAACCCTAACCCTAACCTTAATACTACTAGCCCCAGAGACAGGCTTTGAGAGGGGGGGCATGACTTTTTGCTTATCTAATTACAACTCTAACCCTAACTCTATTAGCCCCAGAGACAGGCTTTGAAAGGGGGGCATCAGTTTTTGCTAATCCAATAACAGCCTAATTACTATATTAGGCAGGTCAACAAGGTAGTCTTTTGAACCGAAATTGCTTATTTGGTAGGATGTGGCAAGGCAGTGCAATTGTTTGATGCTGTTTGAGCCATTTGCACTTTGTTTGTATGAACAAATAAAAGCCTAATATGGCACCTCATATTCTGCTAATAGCACCCCTACCCATATTGTAATACTGTTCCATGAACCATGGTACAGCCACTCATGGTCGAACCCCACCTATATTGCAACACTGGCTGTGGGCTTACCCAGGTGTATCATGATATTGGTACCTCATAGGGTGTGTCGCTATCTTATTCCGTTCACTGACTTACTGAAAGATACTTTGCAGACACTTTTGAGGCGGACAAGAACCTGCGCCATCATGCTCGAATACTCATGCACCATTCATGACACACGAACTAATCAGTTTTGGGAAAGTGCTTCAGATTGTCTCAGCCGTTTAGGCGTTGACAGCATGTCGGACGAAGAGAGAGAGCAAGAGGATCAGAGAAGTATCACCATCATTATGGAGCCGGAATTTTGACATCCCGCCTTCAGAAACCTTTTCCAGTATGTTGACACAGCCAGGTCCAAGGACAAGCAACTTTTCAACCAGAGGGGCAGGAAGCGGACTACAGTTCGTAGCCACCAGCTTGGCACACAGTCTCCCCCAGACCATCTCCTGAGGACTTTCTACCGGCCGCAATATCTGCAATGTATGAAGCGAGGCGAAGTTCCATCTGTCCCCGTTGACTCAGAAGACCATCCAGTACCCACTGTTCCAGACCTCTGCAATAATATAATTTGGTAATTACCTATCTTCTGGTGGAGCCAGTGCTGTGTTTAAAATGTTGACTCCTCACACAGTGAAGTGCCTCACTTATCTTCGGACGATACCAGCATGACGGACAAGTCATTTGCAAGGAAGACAGCACCACTAAGTCTCCGACGATCTTATGCTCAGTGGGCTCTGAACTTTGGCACTATCCTCATGCAGTGGGCACTTCTAGTATTTATTATCTACTTATTCTTTAGCATACTGTAGTTACATTGGGAAGATTGAGGGGATCAAATGCAAATTGAGTGATTGTCATTATCTAGGACTCTCTGAGGACCCAAGAATTTGAGCAACAATGTGGTGCATGGCGGGCACAGATCTTAACCATGTGTTGTTGGGTGTGCAGGGGGTTTTGGTCGGATGGTGTTGGTTGGGTGAGCATTTTTACCAAATTTTTACTCATGTACAAAACGTAAGAAGACAAACTCGGCTTTTGCAGCTCTGAGTCGCTGCCAGGGATCGATCCAACCTTTCCTCGTGTACACTCAGCCTACCCAATTTCAAGCTCACTGTCAGTCTTCAGGTTTCTATATCACTGCGCTCTTAGGGCAGTTTGAAGTCAAAAAATATATGTATGGCATCAGTTAAAGACATATCATGATATATGTAAGACAGCTACAAAATGATCAATCCTGGAGACATGGTCAGCAAGGGACGGATAAGCTGTGTAATAGTAAGACTCACCCTTGATAGACTCAAGACCACCACTTCACCCGTCGGTAATGGCCATCATGCAACATGTCCAAGGATGTTCCTCATTTCGAGGATTTCCAATTTTGACTGGAATGGAGATGCCACCAGTTTAGCTTCAAAACCATGCGACCAAAATGAGCTGAAAGGACCCGTCAGAGGGCCGTTGGTGCTTGCTTGAGGGCCCAAGAACATGCTCCTTCTAATACCGAAGAGCATTTTCCCATCAAAGTGGTCAAAAATATAGTGGATCTGACCAGCAACCCAGGAATCACCCTCTTTGAAGGAAACGAAACTGTTGCCTATGGCTTTCTTGTTGGGAATAGTGTAGAAATTGCGAGGCGCCCTGACACGGGAGAAGCAGCGTATGTCTCGACATCCACAAGCAAACACGAGCTCTTGTGGCAGGTTGTTCGGCGATAACCATTTCAACACTTCAAAGGTCTGACCACCCGCAATGTTGGCGACATCATGTGAGGTATCAACTTCATCCAAGTCATCCTCATCCCCTGGGTTGTCAAAAGGACTTTCAGCTGCAGCAGACTGTGACTCCTCTTCATTGTCTTTGGTAGGCTGACCTTTCTTCTGATAACGATAAGCTTTATTCAACATCTCAAGGCAGTACTTCAACAGTGGTGGACAGTCCGGACGCAAAAGCCACTGTCTCACAGAAGCACCGTTATTGAAAGAGTGAAGGATGGTTTTCTCAAATTGACCTGCAAAGGCTATGAATAGCAATGTAAAAAATGATGGCCATATACTCACCCTCTATATGATTGATACTGCTGGAGCCGTCCGATCAAGTTCTCTAGCGCAAAGGCCCACCAGTTGTGTAAGGTGCTGAATTTGTCCATAAAATCAGGTATGTGGAATGCGAGATGGTGAGTCGGTTCGAAAAACCCTGGGAAATTTGTACGTAGACCAAGGACATGCTGCAGATAAGCATTCCTGAATGCTTCCCCCCTTTCTGGTGTTAAGGTATCTTTAGTCATGACGATGAGTGCGCAAGTCAGCCACAGGGACGTTTCCAGGACATACGACATCTGATTTGCGTCTTCAGCTGCTAATGGAGAGCCTGTACCCCACAGACTAAGTAGAGATAATGGAAGATGGATAGCAAAGAGGGTCCGCCAGTGATCTGCTTTCAGTGTGCCAGCTTTCTTCTTGCCTACATTCGGGGGAGGCTTCGTAACCCAGGCTGGCGTAATGACTTTGGAAATTGTTTGGCGCAGCCGGTGAAGAACCGCTTGGTAATCCACATGTGCCCATGGTAGTTCCTCTACAGGTTGTTTGCCACACTATTATAGATATTCCGCTGTCAGGTATGTCTTTAAATTGAATAAAAGTATGCTCACCCAGGTGAGGAGTTGAGCTATCAAATCCTTCTTCTTTACTTTTTCGAGTCCCAATGGAAAGCAATTCAGGTCAACGCAGACGTATGCTAGGGCGTACCATGTATTATCCCGTCCCAGCACTTTTCCGAGACTGGCGAGGTCTTCAAGAGGTTGCTGAAGTTTACGATGGATACTGCTAATGGAATATGCAGAATGATGATTCATTCAAGCTCTTTGCGAGTATCGGGAGACAAATTCTGGCAATTGTCAGACTCTGTGGCTAAACATGCAAAATCAGCTGCTCCATCTTCCTCAGAATTGGCCCAGGGGATATTAGGAGCATCTCGGTCGTCCGAAGGATTGAAAAACAGCCAGGAAAAATTATCCTTTTCAAGCACACTTCCGATGCGCTAGAACGCTCAAGTCAGATATTAACTGGGAGTATTCTCGTGAGGACCTACCCATGCAGTCAATGCCATTGCCATACTCTTCTTGGAGACCCCCCTGACCGGAATAAACGCCTGCTCTTCAGTCCCAAGTTCCTTCAGAAAAACCATGCGGTCATTGCACACATAGAGTAATGAGATCCATCTATTCTTCATCAGAGTGGCGCAGAATCGGGTTTCTTCTGGAGAGTTTCGCAAAGGTGCAGGCCCTGAAAGAGTATCATGGACCCATAAGACGTCTCGATATGCATTCTTGTCGCTGACAATTTCTTCCCTCATCCAATTCTTCCTGGTTTCACACAACTGTTGGAGGTTTGCTGGCAAGTCACTCCATTCCATCAAGAACAACCTATTGTTATTGCCTAGATCTTTGTCACTGTCCATCAGTGTCAATATTCCCTGCAGCGTTTCGTTGATGGGGGCAGCATCTGTTGTCGCTGTTTCTGACAGATGTGGTGGAGGGGTAAAATTGTGATAGAAAGCATGATACGAGCGATAAACAGGTTTTTCTTTATCCTTCTCGGGCCCTTCCAAACCAAGAGCTTCACAGAAATAGTTCTGGAGGATTTGCAGGAAAAAAGTGTGCATCGGTTCAGGTACAAGCTGTTCTGAAGGGCGCCAGTACTTCAGTGCCCACATTGCTGAGTGGCGGGTGCCATACACCTCTTCTATCCTTGCTCGTTCTCTCTTTGACCCTGTTTTACTCCACAAAACAGCCCCTCCCTCAAAATGTCATTATCTGCCTCAGTCCAGTGATTAATGTCGATCCTATCGAGATGAGCCGTATGCCAGCAACGACATATAAAACAGAAGTGATGGGAGCTAGCATCATGAAACCCAGCATATGGACAACCAGATTTGATACTGCAATATGATGAGTTCGGTTATAAGGGTCTTTGGGTTTGCTGGAGTCCAGGTCGCAAAGATCATTCAGTTTGTCTGAGTTCTGATTGTTATAGGTGATATAAGAGTGGTAGGGCTTCAACCCACGGGTGTAAGCAAGGTCGAGGTCCCGTACCAGATGGCGCAGATAGTGACTATGAGCAGTGTCATGAATCGTCTCCTGCCTATTCATTTTCTTTCTATTCTTTTCTTTTTACTACCTATCCCCACTCTAACCCCATAAAACATCAACCATTTCTCATCATCATCTATAGTTACCTTCTCTCTAGATCTATGACTCACATCCTTATCTCCTCCGATTCCTATCTCCATGGACATTCTCATTGTCAATCACTTCGTATGATCCAGTACCTTCATCTATCCATATTTGACTCATTATTCTCTCACCCTTGACATTTCCACATGATACCGTCTATTATTACTTACTCTTTCCCATCCGTTCATATTTTACTTATATACCTGTGATCCTTGTAACCTATTCCTTAGTTCGTTCACTTCGTCTCCGCTCCGTACTTTCACTACGCAGTGTAGAGCCTAGTCAGCTTACTTCCTATCCATCTCTTTATCTCTCTATCTCTCTTGATCAAATCTATTCTCTTGTAAACCGGCCTTCTCGTACTGTGTGACTTGGGTGGTTATCGAGTGTAACGACAACCTTGACAAGCAGCCTCTTTGGGGTCAGGCTCATTTGGACCCTGGATAATTCCAGACAAGTAGATGTATGCAGGGTCATTGGCAAGATTGAGAGGTAGGTTAAGACAGAACATTACGATGATGCTGGTAGATTTTTTGGGCCCGCGAATCCTGTTTCCTTCCACATTGAAGGAATCCGCGTGTAGTTTGAAAAACCAATGTCCTTCATCCCCACGATCCACCACAAACAGTCTACCGTCCTCATCTCGTAGGTCATGAATGAAACTTCCGTCCGCAGCAGTGCGCTTATTAGCTGGGTTTTGCTTCTGCACTGCTTCACAGAAGTCATCGCCATGTTTCTTGACGTCCGGAAGGGCAATGAATTTGCCAAACCACTCATGAAAAGGATAATAATGAAAGAGCTGCTTCGGTTGTCCCTTGACATTGAGCATCTCCGCACTGCACACACCATGGACGGTAGTATTAGAACAGTGACTGTCGTACACTGGTTCAGCACTACCATGAGGGAAGGTTGGACCGTAGGTACAGCGGCATTTCTTGCAGACAGCAATGGGTACCGAAGTGATCCCAAGGTTTAGGCGACTTTCCAGAGTTATGATGGACTCAGGAATGTCGTCTATTGCCTTATTCTGCTCCAGAGTCCCTGGATGATTGCCCGAGAGAATCAGAGTGTGGGAGAAAACCTTCAACATCTTCAAGAGAAGCGTCACACTGGGCTGTGAAGGTCGATTGAAAACACGGCTGACAACTAGAGGTACTTTCAGCATAAGAATAAGACACACAAGAATAACTTACGGTTGTCGATACGAACAGGAGTAATATCTGGATGTCTGGTACACCAGTCTACTACACTGGCTTCTAGTGAGGTCAGACCACTCTGCACGCTTTGGATGACAGGATTGGTGACATTCGAGTGCCGGATATTAGAAACGATTTCTCTGGACCGTTTGACGCCGTATTCCAGGTCAACTAGCGTTGATTGAATCACATCTCGAGGACTGTGCTCTTCCGATAATTGCTGCAATCTCGCCTGCATTAGATACAGCTTTTGCTCCTCGTGGACAACTTTTTTAAATGCAAAATTGGTGGCAGTGTTGAGATCTCGAGGTGACACAAAAGGATGCTTAAATCCATCAGGTCCTGGCAATAGAGCAGAGTCCATGATGCCATCCTCTGCAGAGTCGTAATCGGGACAAAGAACACGGTCTAACTGAGTGCAAGTCAGTCACTCAACCTATATCAAATAATGCATAAAACACATACCGCAACCTCAGAAACTCTTTCGGAGAACTCGTTGAAATCTTGCTCTGGTAACGGGTTAAGATGAGCAATTCCGTGTTTCATGTTCAGAAGAGTTGCTAGAGATATAGAACGGGAGAAGAAATCATCGTCAAGTGACGTAGAGGATGCAGTAGCCCCTTCGGTGTTCACGAATTGCTCTGAGCTTGAAGCCGAAGCCATACTTGGGGTCAAAAGTGAGGGAAGCTTAGTGGGCGATGATTGGAAAGAATGGGATGGATGGTGTCGCTTCCATGGTCTTCTGCTTGGCGAAGACGGAGAAGGGTTTTGAGGAATATCTGTGGAAGATAGTTCACTGGAACAGGAAGACTTGTGCTTTTGGTGGTCAGAAGACGTGGCCAAGTCCAGAGGACGCTCTGAGTCTTCATGGACGGGAGCTTCGGAGTCTATCATTAGTGAATAGAGCTGCTGATAAGTAGGGTCTTGGAAGAAGGAATCGTCTTCGTCTTCGTCTACCATTGATGTAGTATGAAAGCAAATGGACGTCTTTGATGATCCTCTAGCTGTCGCGGCACTTTTGTAAAATAGATTATTGGGCAGAAAATGTATTAATAATGTAGTATACTATCAGAACATATCCATATGGCTTTGACAATACAACTATCTGCATAATAAGTAAATGACACCCTCCTCCATGGAGGCGCAATGCATGTGCCTATCACGGGTATATCAACAGAACGAGAAGTTACATAAATTGGCGTCAGCAGTTCTTGTCTTTCTCCAATGCCAGGTAAGTTGTGCTTTTGATTTCCTGCACCTATTTATGCAAGAGATGTGGCTTTGCATGAAAAGAACGTGATGTGTAGGCAGCCTCGTCTCTTGGGGAGCCTACCGTCAGGCCCTTTTCATGCACAACCGCATCTCTTACATAGGTTCTATCTCTGAGACAACGCGTCCTTTATTGACCTCTTTTCCGTCCTTACAGAGCTACGCAACAAGAAGGAGTATTCTGGGCTTACAGTGGGTCAAAAAATTGTCCACATGTTTCGCATTTTTGGAAAGATTGCCAATTTAAGCAATACTGAGTAGAGATATTGAAATGTGGTCAGTGATGGGCAGAACGCCCTTGATAAGAGCTACAATAATCTGTTTTATTTGTCCTATTTGGCTCAAAACTCATGGAGATATGATTGATTTAAAATGGTATGTCATTTGGACAATTTTTTGAGTTGCCACTTCAAAATCAGTATTGTAACTATGTGATGTCTCATAGATGACATCATAAGTGGAGTTGTACAATGATGCAATGGCTACATCATAATGATATCATAGCTGCCAGCTGGACCATATATAAGGGCATCCAGTTGTTCTATAGCCCTCATCAAATCATGAGACCCATCACATCCACCCAGAAAGACAATATCCTCTCTCTCCTCCAAACTTCTGCTTCATCCAGGGAAATCTCTGCTAAAACTGGGGTATCCAAGTCAAAGATTGCTTCTCTGGCCAAAGAGATGTATCCTGACAAGGAGAACCATCAAGCAGGGCGTCCTAGAAAGCTGTCTACCACTGATGAACGTGCTGCTATCCAACAAATCAACACTGGCAAAGCTGAAAATGCTACAGAAGTGGCCAGAAACATCAATCCCCTCCTTGACCAACCTGTCTCCACCCAAACCATTCGAAATTCCCTTCTCAGGCATGATGTGGACACATCTAAAACGAAGAAGAAGCCCAAACTCACTGCAGCTCACAGGAAGGCTCGTTTAAACTTTGCACAGAAGTACAGAAACTGGACTGTGGATGACTGGAAAAGGGTTATTTGGTCAGATGAGACTAAAATCAATCGATATGGGTCAGATGGACAGCAGTATGTGTGGGGGAGGAAGGGTGAGTCCTTGGGAGAGAGAAATGTGGTGGAAACAGTCAAATTTGGAGGAGGAAATATCATGGTGTGGGGATGTATGGGGTGGGAAGGAGTTGGAAACATGGCAGAGGTGGAGGGCAGGATGAATGCAGAGCAGTATGTGGACATTTTGGAGAACAACCTTCTGGAGAGCATGGATATTTTGGGTGTTGAGCCAGAGGTGGCCATTTTTCAGCAAGACAATGATCCTAAACACAAGTCAAAACTGGCCACCAAGTGGTTTGAAGACAACAACATCCATTGCATGAGCTGGCCTGCTCAATCTCCTGACCTGAACCCCATTGAACACCTCTGGACAACCCTCAAACACAAGCTCAATGGATATGACACAGCACCCTCTGGAGTTTGGGAAATATGGGACAGAGCAGCTGAAAAGTGGGATGAAATCACAGAAGAAGATTGTCAGAAATTGATCAGGAGCATGCCTAGAAGGATTGAGGCTGTGTTGAAGGCCAAAGGAGGGCATACCAAGTACTAAGCTAGCACTTTCTGTATTTTCACTTGCATGTCAAAAAATTGTCCAAATGACATACCATTTTAAATCAGTCATATCTCCATGAGTTTTAAGCCAAATAAGACAAAACAGACAGAATATTGTAGCGTTTATCAAGGGCTTTCTGCCCATTACTGACCACATTTTAATATCTCTACTCAGTATTGCTTAAATTGGCAATCTTTCCAAAAATGCGAAACATGTGGACAATTTTTGACCCACTGTACCAAGGAGCAGACACAACTGGCCATTGATGCCGCCGCTCTACTAAGCCATGCCCAATCTTTGCAAGAACAACTTCATGCTTCAGAGGAAGAACTGCAAGACCTTCATGTGTATCCCCTTCGCTCTTGCCAAAAGCCGCCTCTCCAAAAACTCATCCCTTTGCTTGACCTTGCCTCACCTATCTTGACCATGTACACGTCTAATTGTCACCAACATAAGCCGTACACCCCGAAACCAAAACCCGAGCCCAAGAATGCCAAGGAGCGCAAAAAACAAAAGTCTCAGGAGCATTGTAGAAGCAAATGCTACGAGGAGCGTAGCATCAAACAGGTTGCATCTGAATCACCTCTCAAGGGCTACCAGTGCTGTCGGGTGGAGGCTACTCAAGCATGTAGCTCTGCCATTGAAGACTACACTCCTCCTGCTAGAGCTTGGACAGGCCCCAGAGGTGAAGGAGTAGAGGCGCAGTTTTCATTAGAGGAGGTCCTAGCCATACCAGACAAGAAATTGAAGACATGGGACAGAAGGTGCACTTTACATCTCTGTTCCACATACTTTATATAATCTTCTTCCTTTCAGCTATGACCTCCTCATTCAAGACAGTGCTGGCCAGCCAATTGTTGTCCTTGGAGCTCGTATGAAGGACTGGACCAGCACGACAATGGACGATGCCTACACTATGTTTGAGCTGGCCTTACTTGAACTCAACCTTGGAGATTCGGAATTCTGGCACAGGCGTGGAGAATACTTCACATTGGTCTTTGGTTTGTCATTTGGGGGAGGTCAACATGTTCCTGGCATCCTGGCACACTTGGCAGCTCATGAAGCAGTCCTTCAAAAGGTCAGAGAGCACCTGGTGATGCAGATGATTGCACGCCGGATGGACTGTGAGTACTATTACGATGCTACTTTGATCCTTACTCATTTGCTTTTAGATTTGTTGAAGGCGTACTTTCCCAAGTTACACCGACTCTATTCAGCAGTGCTGCAAAGATTTGCTGACGAGAACTCAGCACTTCAGCCTGCTTTTCCTGGCTGCTGCTTTGCATCCTCTATCAACTTTGAAAAAGCGACCACATTTCCTCACCATGACTTTCTCAACCTTCTCTTTGGACAGTGCGGTGTCTTCAACTGTGGTACCTTCAATTATATCTATGGGACTTGGGAATTGTCATAGAGTTCCCACCCGGATGTTTTATCCTCCTTCCCTCTGCCATGATTTGCCATTCTAACACTTCCATCCAGCCTGGAGAACACTGTCACGCAGCCACATTTTTCAGTGCGTCGGGACTCTTTCGATGGTGCCATAATGGGATGATGTCTGACAAGAGGTTTTTGGAGGTAGTGTCAGATGCCGAGCGGGAGGTTTGGTGGTCTCATAGACAGGATTTGTGGAAGATAGGGTTGGAATTCCTTAGCGACAAATAATAGCTTCTGTTTTTAGAATTTTTGATGTATCTAGTGTTCAGTGTTTGAGGTAACAATGTATCGGCTTATGACCTTGGAGCATATTGTTGACGAACTCTGACTATAAGGTTTCGTGCATTGTATAGAAGTTTGTAGAATAATGAGACTAAGTATGTACGCCTCCCAAAAACCGGATCCAGAATCCAAAGCATGTATACTAAGTCTCTGCAAAAAATCGGATGTAGACATTTCATGAAGGAGTTGAGATGTGAAATTGATACAACATCTGTTGGCTTTAGTACACCACCTTAATTGGATCATTTTTCATGTTCATTTATCACCTTCACTAAAGTATCAGGAATTCTCAGTAGGTGAATTTATCACTGGGCAGTAACACTATAAGATTGTAGACATTATTACAGATATTTCAAAACAACGGGTGAAGTTTTGCCCCAAACATATACAAGTAGACGACCACTGTCAGCTATATGGTATTCAGGTCCTCCACCTTCTCCACATCACTGTGTGTAATACTGGTCACTTGAGTCATATCGCTGTCCAGCTTGAAGGTAAAGGTAACTGGAACAGCTTCAAAAATGATATGGGTGACAGATTCTCGCTTGGTGACAGTCACAAAGTCTTTCTCAGTGACGGTGACAGTACTAGTGGCTGGCAAGCTGTGGTACGTAGTTGGGGCGTCTATGGCATTGGAATGTGGTGAGGTCCATATATAAGCTGAAATATCCAGAGTATAGTAGACCAACTTATGGAGGCAACACTGGAAATCCGTCAATGGATATGAGAAACGGATGACGACATGGAGAATGGACGTACTATGTAGATAACAGGCAACATGAGACATATTACGACCCAGACTATTTCAGTGTACTGGTTGACCAATCGCCTTCTTGTGAAAACGATCACCTGTGCTGGCAGCCATTTGGTAGAGCCCGCAATAGCGACGAGATGAGAAGAAGGAAGGGTGAGAGCCTGAAAGGAAGAAGTTCAACAATGAAGAGAAATTATTGGACTTGAAACGAAGACCCACAGCGTTGCACTGGACCAAAGGCCCTCCCAGGTAGGAAAGACTCTGCAAACGTTTCCCCAAGTCAAGGGAAAAGACTTCGGCAGATGCATAGCCAGTCCCGGCGATCAACATGGAGCCGTCTTCAGCAAAGGTGACTTGCATCATTTTGCCTGCATCGCAACCTTCAATTCGAAACGTAGTGATGTGCTCGGCACTGCTGAGTTTGAATACCACTACATCCTTTCCCATCCAGGCTGCAAAGATATCCCTGCTTTCGTCAAAAGCTACTGAATCCCTGAAAAGGTGAGGCGTTAGTTTGGCAACAGAACAAAGCCAAGAAGAGTTTGATGACTTAAATGCACTGTGGACCTTCCTTTCTTATGCATGGTTCTCCAGTACTGCCATTAAGCTGCAGACTGACGGTGTATATGTTCGTCATAAAGTAAAAGGGACAGAGAATAAAACTCACAAAGACCCACTAGCCTTGGAGAAAGCAATGACACTGGACGAAGCTTGAATGAATCGTGGAATGAAGGCTGAAGGAAGGTTGGTTTTAAATACATTGCTGAGTACCAGTGCAGAGTTCAACTTCCACACAGCAACGCTGTTGTCATCAGTGGACATCACAAAGAACCCGTCTTTGTCGAAGGGGACCCTGCCTTGTAATACATCCACAGACAGGACTTGTTCTGGGACATTGCGGTAGACGTTCTGACTTTCAGACATTTGAAACATCTGCTTCGGAAAAAGGATGTGAGTTGGAAAAATCAAAGCGAAGAATTACAATGGATGAACCTCAAGAAGATTATCCCAATACCAAACAGTAACTTGACCGGCCATATTCCTGCAAATGAAAACATGTTTATCGCTTTCTTCAAAGTAGAACCAGGCCGAGGAGGAATAAACGTGTTTCTTTTCAAAGGGAGAGTAAGGAAGATGAGGTGTAGGAACGACCTGTCCTGTCTGTAAGTCCCAGATCATGACTCCCCCATATCCTACACATGTGCAGTGAATGAATGTCCTGTAGTTGTGAATGAAAAATGAGCAACATACCAGCGGCGGACACAAAGGTACCGTCAATAGAGAAGGAGACCGATAGAACTGTGTTCAGAGGACCAGAAAGGATAGCAAGCTTCTTGTAGGGGTTCTTGCAGAACATTGTAGACGCGAGGGAAAGCATATTGATGTCCAGGGGCAAAACTGAGAGAGAGGATTGTAGACAGGGTGTAGGAGGGAGTAGGATTGCCAGAGCCCACTTTTAAAGACATGGCAGACAAAGGAAAGGAAAACGCGTCCGAGTCACATTAGCGTCACAATCACGTTGCAATCGTTTCGCGATTGTAATTTGTCGCCCACTAATGTCCCTAAAAGTGGGCAGTAGGAAAAAACCGAGGAGGCTGAGCGTGGTACGATTTTATGAGAAATGTGAGAAAAGCTGAGCCCGCCAAAACGATAAACTGGGAGACGGACTTGGGGCTGTGAAGGTCGTTAGAGGTATTCAAATAAATGTGGAATGATGGGCACATGCTCCGAGCTTGGATGCTTTCTGTCATCCTCAGCCTGCCTACCGTGGATTTCAGCGAGCTCTCATCAACTTACATGCACTTACATGCACCTCTGGATGATAAGTCTCCCACTTGTTGTCCAGAACTCATGTTTCTTCACGCCGTTCAATCCCTTGTGACCTAAATACAAACTAATATCCCTCAATGTGACCAGATGACAAGATACTGCTGTTTCTTATACAGCGTATGGATCCCTTTCTGTTCTTCCAAAGCTTGAAGAATGCCGAATTATTGACTGCTTTTCTTCTCCAGACTGTTCTCCAGAGTGAGGAAATCACTCTGAGGCTGTTGATCTTGTATTTTCGTGAGTGCTACGTTTGGATACGATACAGTCATGTAGTTTGTGTCACGAATCGCTCCCCACCTATTCATTTCATTTCTATTCTTTTCCCTCTACTACTTATTTCCCACTTTAACCCCATAAACATTAATCATTTCTCATCATCGTCTATAGTTACCATCTCTACAGATCTATGACTCATACTTTTATCTCCTCCGATTCCTATCTCCATGGACATTCTCACTGTCAATCATTCCTTATGATCCAGTACCTTCATCTATCCATATTTAACTCTTTACTCTCTCGCCTTTGACATTTCCACATGATACCGTCTATTATTACTTACTTGTTCCCATCTGCTCATATTTTACTTATATACCTGTGATCTTTGTAACCAATTCCTTAGTTCGTTCACTTCGTCTCCGCTCCGTACTTTTACTACGCAGTGTTGAGCCTAGTCAGCTTACTGTCTCCCTATCTCTCTATCTCTCTTGATCAATCTATTCTCTTGTAACCGGCTTTCTCGTATTGTGTGACTTGGGTGGTTATTGAGTGTACCGACAACCTTGACACTTGAACGAACTCCCATACACCCACCTCACAAATCCTCCCTTCTTCACTCTGTCTACCCCACATCCCCGAATTCGTATCGAACCCACTATAACCCCTCGTGACTACAAACGGGTTCCATTTCCTCTCCCTCGCTACCTCTTGCACACCAAATACCTGGTCTCCCACGGAAGAAATATACGAGCGGACCCTTGGAGCTTTGACCGACACTTTGTTTGCACAAGATATTGGGTGTAGAAACTTACCTCAGGTGACGTGGTTCTCTCAACGTTCTCATACATAACAGTGAAAGAGGACTTCAATACAGGAGAAACGGTGGTTCATATCGAAGGACCTCTATTCTTCAGAGAAAACATCGACTATTCCCCATCATCACCTTCCCCCAAATACGGTCTAGCATCTTCCTTTATCCTAGGGCCCAACTACCTTTCGTAAAAAATCAGTGTATGACCGAGCGACGATCCGCATCTGCAGACCCAAACCTCCATTGTGCCAACCGACCACACGTATTCCATCCCGCATCAAACCAAGACGCCTGCTATATCCCTGAAAACGGTGACGATCCTTGGGTTCCGTGCACCACACAACTGTGTCTGAACAGATACAACACTCAACGACTTACTAACATAGAACTCCCGAGTTGGTTACACGTTATAACCCAGCTCCAAGAACTTGCAATCCAAAAGGCACATCGAAAACCTAAAACCGAATCGTGCCAAGGGACCTCTACACCTACCAACCAACCCTCCGAACCTGACCCAGTACCAGAAACCCCTCCCAATAACCCATCAGAACCAAACGATCCCACTTCCCCACCTTCTTCGCCCACTATTCCATCTGCCGAAGGACCATCTGTAGCCCCTCATCGTCCTCCTACACCTCCTTCTCCAAATCCGTCTGACCCAAACGACTCAGTCATGGCTGATACACCTCCTATCAGGTCGAATGGTACTTCCAAACGAGGAAGAAAACCAGACGCCTTCAATGGAGAACGTAGCGAGGCAAAACAATGGCTGGCCCTATTCAATAACTATCTACGCATGAATAAAGGCAAGTACCCGACCGAGGAAAGTCAGGTCTCGCTATTCCTGTCGTTCTTTACGGGAGAAAAAGGAGGAGACTGGGCAACGCAGAGATTAATAGAACGAGATGAAGATGAGGAAAATGAAGACTTGGCAAGTACACCGGACCAATGGAGATGGATAACTTTGAAACAGATACGTGATAGATTCAAAAAGGATTTCAAAGCTCTCGCCTCAGAAGATGTGGCGAGAACGAAGATCAAGTTTGCTAGAATGAAGGGGATGGATATTAGCAGCTACAACAGCACACTGGAGGCAAATCCCTGTAAATCATCTGCCATACAGAGGTATTACAGAGACCTTACAACAAGTCATTCAATAAGTAATCCACCTTGTATTACAGAGGTATTACAGAGAGAAGAATTTTCCAGATCAATGCTGGAAGACTGCTGTAAGACAAGTTGTATTACAGGGAGATTTCAGAGGCCAAATCCCTGTATATCCAGTGCCCTACATAGGGATTACAGCAAACTTACACCAAGCCATTCAACAAGTATTCTGCCTTGGATTACAGAAGTATTACAGAGAGAAGAAATTTTGGGAGCAATGCTGTAAGACTGCTGTAAGACAAGTTGGATTACAGGGAAATTTCAGAGTGACATGGTGTCACAGTAATACATTAGGTAATACAGCCAAGAAATACAGAAGTATTTCAGTGTGACAAAAGTGCGCAGGTGGCGTCCAGAGTGCGGGCAGGTTGCGTCCAGGGTGCACGCAGGTTGCGTCCAGAGTGCGCGCAGGTTGCGTCCAGAGTGCGTGCAGGTTGCGTCCAGAGTGCGCGCAGGTTGCGTCCAGAGTGCGTGCAGGTTGCGCCGAGGGTGCGCGCAGGTTGCGTCCAGAGTGCGTGCAGGTTGCGCCCAGAGTGCGCGCAGGTTGCGTCCAGGGTGCGTGCAGGTTGCACCCAGAGTGCGTGCAGGTTGCATCCAGAGTGCGCGCAGGTTACCGCGCACCCTGGACGCAGGTCACTCTGGACGCAACCTGCACGCACCCTGGACGCAACCTGCGCACACCCTGGACCCAACCTGCGCGTGCCCTGGACGCAACCTGCGTGCACTCTGGGCGCAACCTGCGCGCACTCCAGATGCAACCTGCGTGCACTCCGGATGCAACCTGCGTGCACTCTGGACACAACCTGCGCGCACTCTGGACGCAACCTGCGAGCACTCTGGGCGCAACCTGCGCGCACTCTGGGCGCAACCTGCGTGCACTCTGGGCGCAACCTGCATACGTGCGCACTCTGGACGCAACCTGCGCGCACTCTGGGCGCAACCTGCGTACGCGCACACTCTGGACGCAACCTGCGCGCACTCTGGGCGCAACCTGCGCGCACTCTGGGCACAACCTGCGTACACTCTGGGCGCAACCTGCATGCACTCTGGACGCAACCTGCGCGCACTCTGGGCGCAACCTGCGTGCACTCTGGATGCAACCTGCGCGCACTCTGGACGCAACCTGCGCGCACTCTGGGCGCAACCTGCGCGCACTCTGGGCGCAACCTGCGTGCACTCTGGGCGCAACCTGCGCGCACCCTGGACGCAACCTGCGCGCAATCTGGGCGCAACCTGCGCGCACTCTGGACGCAACCTGCGCACACCCTGGACGCAACCTGCACACACCCTGGACGCAACCTGCATGCACTCTGGACGCAACCTGCGCGCACTCTGGACGCAAACTGCGTGCACTCTGGACGCAACCTGCGCGCACTCTGGACACAACCTGTGCGCACTCTGGACGCAACCTGCACGCACTCTGGACGCAACCTGCGCGCAGCGCACCCTGGACGCAACCTGCGCGCACCGCACCCTGGACGCAACCTGCACGCACTCTGGGCGCACCCTGCACGCAACCTGCGCGCACTCTGGACGCAACCTGCGCGCAATCTGGGCGCAACCTGCGCGCACTCTGGACGCAACCTGCGCGCAATCTGGGCGCAACCTGCGCGCACTCTGGACGCAACCTGCGCGCACTCTGGACGCAACCTGAGTGCACCATGGACGCAACCTGCCCACACTCTGGACGCAACCTGCGCGCACTCTGGACGCAACCTGCGCGCACTCTGGGCGCAACCTGTGCGCACTCTGGGCGCAACCTGCGCGCACTCTGGGTGCAACCTGCGCGCACTCTGGGCACAACCAGCGCGCACTCTGGGCGCAACCTGTGTGCACTCTGGGCGCAACCTGCGCGCACTCTGGGCTCAACCTGCGCGCACTCTGGGCGCAACCTGCGCGCACTCTGGGCGCAACCTGCGCGCACTCTGGGCGCAACCTGCGCGCACTCTGGACACAACCTGCGCGCACTCTGGACGCAACCTGCGCGCACTCTGGACGCAACCTGCGCGCACTCTGGACGCAACCTGCGTGCACTCTGGGCGCAACCTGCGCGCACCCTGGACGCAACCTGCGCGCAACCTGCGCGCACTCTGGGCGCAACCTGTGCGCACTCTGGGCGCAACCTGCGCGCACTCTGGGCGCAACCTGCGCGCACTCTGGGCGCAACCTGCGTGCACTCTGGGCGCAACCTGCGCGCACCCTGGAC
Organism: Tetrapyrgos nigripes; assembly: GCA_013368315.1. Taxonomy (NCBI): domain Eukaryota; kingdom Fungi; phylum Basidiomycota; class Agaricomycetes; order Agaricales; family Campanellaceae; genus Tetrapyrgos; species Tetrapyrgos nigripes. The sequence goes on along the minus strand of JAACJM010000307.1, from coordinate 946 downwards.
GCAACCTGCGCGCACTCTGGCGCAACCTGTGCGCACTCTGGGCGCCCTGGACGCAACCTGCGCGCACTCTGGGCACAACCTGCGTACACTCTGGGCGCAACCTGCGCGCACCCTGGGCGCAACCTGGGCGCAACCTGGGCGCACCCTGGACGCAACCTGCGTGCACTCTGGGCGCAACCTGTACGCACTCTGGACGCAACCTGCACGCACCCTGGACGCAACCTGCACGCACTCTGGACGCAACCTGGCGCACTCTGGGCGCAACCTGCGCGCACTCTGGACGCAACCTGCGCGCACTCTGGACGCAACCTGCGCGACTCTGGGCGCAACCTGCGCGCACTCTGGCGCAACCTGCGTGCACTCTGGGCGCAACCTGCGCGCACCCTGGACGCAACCTGCGCGCAATCTGGGCGCAACCTGCGCGCACTCTGGACGCAACCTGCGCGCACCCTGGACGCAACCTGCGCGCACTCTGGGCGCAACCTGTGCGCACTCTGGGCGCAACCTGCGCGCACTCTGGGCTCAACCTGCGCGCACTCTGGGCGCAACCTGCGCGCACTCTGGACGCAACCTGCGCGCACTCTGGACGCAACCTGCGCGCACTCTGGGCGCAACCTGCGCGCACTCTGGGCGCAACCTGCGTGCACTCTGGGCGCAACCTGCGCGCACCCTGGACGCAACCTGCGCGCATCTGGGCGCAACCTGCGCGCACTCTGGACGCAACCTGCGCGCACCTGGACGCAACCTGCGCGCACTCTGGCGCAACCTGTGCGCACTCTGGGCGCAACCTGCACGCACTCTGGGCGCAACCTGCGCGCACTCTGGGCGCAACCTGCGCGCACTCTCGACGCAACCTGCCCGCACCCAGGACGCAACCTGCACGCACTCTGGACGCAACCTGCACGCACTCTCGACGCAACCTGCCGCACCAGGACGCAACCTGCAC
>JAACJM010000306.1:0-91752 GCA_013368315.1 Tetrapyrgos nigripes | reverse complement strand
GTCCACAGAGTGTAAAAATCTTCAAAAAGTGGGATAAGCACAGCCACAATTTTTTTTTTTGATATGTTTCCACAGATAATTTCTCTAAAGAGTGCTAAGAGAAGATTCATACATCCTCATGAGTCAAATATCATTGTGAAATTGCAATGCTGAAGACACTCAAAATGTTTTTCACAAATCTCAAGTGCTTTGAGAAGCTGACTGCCAGCATCTGCACTTGTCAACTTTGAATATCAACTAGTTAGTGGTATAAGAGACAGGTCATAGCATGTTTCTGGAAGATATACATTATAATAACTCCAAGGTAATCTGTACTCACCATAATTTTAACATTTGGACCTGTCAACTTTGAATATTAAACAACTGATGGTATTGGGGTCATGTCTTAGCATGTTTGTACAAGAGAAGACATTGTAATAGCTTCAGAATCAGTTGTACTGATTGTAATCCTGTTTTGCACTTGTAACACTTTGTAGACACCTTGCGGATACCTTGCGGACACCTTGCGGACACCTTGCGGACACCTTGCGGACACCTTGCGGACACCTTGCACCTGCGGACACCTTGTGGACACCCTGTATACAGTCTCAGGAGTGCCAGTTACAACCCTGATGCATTCCAGCACTGTCAACAGAATGTAAACTTTTTGAAAAAAAGTGGGAGAAGCACAGCCACAAATTTTTCTGAGAGGACATTTTGCAGACACCTTGTGGACACCCTGTAGACAGCCTCAGGAGTGCCAGTTACAATACTGATGCATTCCAACACTGCCCACAGAGTGTAAACTTTCTGAAAAAAGTAGGATAAGCACAGCCACAATCCTTTTCCTGATGTTTTTACAGATAATCTCCATACAGGATTCCAAGAGAATATTCCTACAGTCTCACAAGTCAATCTCTCCATGAACTTGTGACACTGAAGGCACTCAAAAATTTTTCTCATGCACCTCAAGTGCATTGAAATGCTTACTGTCAGTCTTAACAATTGTCAACTTTGAATATCAAAGAATTTACTGTATTAGGATCAGGTCGTAGCCTCTTTATACAGGTAATACATTGTAATTAGGATCAGGTCATAGCCTCTTTATACAGGGTAATACATTGTAATTAGGATCAGGTCGTAGCCTCTTTATACAGGGTAATACATTGTAATAGCTTTACAATAATTTCATTCTAATTTCTGCAAATAGACAATTTTAGCAAAGAGACTACTTTCTTTGCCTGCGTAGCCTCTTGTATTGGTGTTGATCTTCTGTCTCATGATTTTCCCTTTCTGCAACAAGTTTGCGCTTGGAACGTGTTGATTGATATGGTAGATGATGCTCTGTTGGCTCTGTTAGCAATTCCCTTGTTTAATTCTCCAACTTTTTGTAAAGCCTCTTTGGAACTGTTTAAAGATTTTCTCTTTGAACCGTGGCTTTGGTTTGGGTCTGGGAGGTGCTTTCTTCTCTCCCTCTATCCGCTTTGCTTTGTTTTCTGCCTCAATCTTTTCCCGTATAACCTTGCACTGTTCACCCTCCTGGAAGATTAATTAGAAACAAATTCAGAAGAAAAATGATATTACTTTACCTCAAAGGTCAGATTCTGTAGCATGTTGGATATCAGGTGCATATTTCTCTGGACCATCATAGGGCCACCATGAATCCTCTGGAGGACCAACATCTAGGCCCCATTGCTCTCTTCCTGCTTTGCTGCCTTTGCTGATCTATCAAACATTGCTGCTTCTAATATCATGAGAGTGCTTTCCCCATCCACATCTGCCCTTTGTATTTTGTCCTTTCCATCCACAGTCTTTCCAGTGAAATCCACTAGTCGCTGCCATGCCTGCTGAAGAATCAAACATTCTATTTCCTGAACAGATGATCCCTCTTTAACGTGTTCCAGAAATGTTTCCCATTGAGAATGAGCTAAGAAGAGTGTACGAGCATGTGCAAAACACAATTCAAAATCAGCAGCTGTGAAATCTTTTCCAATTCCAGCAACATTTTCATGAATCCAGTTCAAAATTCGAGCCCTGTCATCTGTAGTGATCCCACCTGTAAAGTATGATGGACAAGGATGTCCAAACATTGATGTGAGAGCAATGTAACCTTCTGGCAATGTGTATCCCAAGTCAATGTCTTCAAGGTATAGAGACAGGCAGGAACACACTCTACAGACAGTTCTGAAAAGTCGGAGCTAATTGTGGAAAGCAGAATCTCCTGAAGAGTGATCTTGTGCTTGTATAATGCCTTGTCAACTTCAGTGTTATAGGGAAAAGCTCGCCAGTCAGTGGCAACATCTTCTGGATCACGTTCCTCATGTATCCGGGTAAATTTGCCCAGCTAAGAAAGATATGTATTAGACTTTTTCAAGCACTGGAATCGTAAAAGACATACCCTGATTGCTCGTCGACCCTCACGGTCGCCATAGAGCCCATCAACTATCCTGCTTATGGGGATACCTTCTAATATCTTGTTTGCATTCTCATGTTTGATGCCCCGCCACATCTTGACTGTCCACTTGCCTTTTTCCCCATGGAGAAGACGGCCTGGATAATAAAATTTATCTCTGGCAGTCATCTGAAGTAAGACAGTCCTCCCAGCACTGATGTAGATTAGTCAAAGAGAATCAATTTTAGGGCTAATAAACTTACTAGAGTCGATTAGCAACATCCTGCAACATTTGAGTACAATTGGGTGGTCTGATTTCCAACCTCTTTGAGGCCAACAGTGATTGACCACTGCAGACATGACATATGAATGCTCCCTCAATTGTTGGTTCTAACCGATTGACAAGGCAGGCTAAATGTGACCACCGCTGACATTGATCACATTGCACTGTGTCCTGTTTTACACTGTCACGATGACCATCATTCTCAGTGCCACATTGACAGAGTATAGGAAGGGGTGATGAAGGTGGTGGAGAACTAGAGAGAATTGTCCGTGATGGTGTCACTGGACATCCAGAGCTTGCGTTGGAATGAGGTGAAATTGATTGAATACTTGTTGGTCAGAGTCTGTTTGTTGATACTCTGTAACTGAGTAATGTGGTTTCCATCTCTTGGTTTCCTCCACTTTCATGACTCTGTACCCAGCCTTGACCAAAGTGGCTGAATTGGTCCCATCTAGCTGTATGTCAAGCTTTTCTCGTGCTGTTTTGATACAGTCTTGGTGGAATTTCTTCTGAGCATTGACACCACCTTCAAGGCTATAGAAACTGCAAACAGTGTGATAACCAGAAAGTGATGTTTTTTCCACCCAGCAAATCTGCAATCTTCCCCTTCAACTGCTGGCATAGCCATTGTGCTCCATGCCATCATACAAAAAAAGCAACTGATTTTCCACCAGTTGTTGGATAAGTGTAATACATCTGAAATGTGTTCCGTTTGAAAACATCCGGCCCACAAGCTTGTATACAGCACCACTCTTTTTGCTAGATGATTTGGTGTCTAGATACATCGCACAAGGAAAATCCCAATCAGGTTGCTTGCCCTCCTCACTCACACCTGGCCGAATAATGAGTACAGAGGGAATCCAGCTGACAAATTCCATTTTTTGGCAACTTCCTTGACAATATATATCTGGATCATTTGTACCCTCTCTTGTGTGATGTCTCCAGCATTCTTCAAAGCTCTGTGGAACCTCCAGTGAAGACAAGTTAAAGAGTGACTCAAACCAGTTGCCTATATTGCCTTTAAAGAGATTAAAGTCCCTTGCAGCTGGTTCCTGCCATTGAGAATTTGTGACGCGAGGATGCCCAACCTGATATGTAGTGACCCTCACTGCAACTGGAGACCCTTTGAATGACAGGAAGAAAGAATCTGACTGCATCTGGACAAATGGGACCATCACAACGCTTGGCATTTGGGGCTGTAATCAAGTAGTACAGCCAATACTAGAGAAATAATAAGTTTCAAAATGTTAAAAATTGATTATAACAGTCTTACTAGAGCAGAATGGTATTCATGTTCCTGCATTCATATAAACTGAGCATATCTGAGTATTATAAAAAGAGATCAACTTACTATATGATATGAGGTCTCTTCTCCTGACAAACAACGGGGTAGCCCAGCGAGTATGTGTCTAAACCTATCACGTATGTTCTGAAGTTTTTGTGATCCATCATCCTCAGAGTGAGATCCTGCAAAAGTAGAGAGTGGCCATGCTCTCCGGTCACTCAGAGTTTTGTGCAAGTATGAAATTGGCCACTTGGTGGGATCCTGTCCAGCACAAGGAGCAGCAAAGCTTGCAAACTCTTCCCAATGTCCATGACACATTAGTGTAATATACACAAGATGCAATGATGTATCAAGCCAGCAAGAGTTATGTGACCATGGGTAGCTAGCAAATTCCTTGGTAATTGCCAGATCTATTGACAGTGGAGCAGATAAATCAGGTCTTTTTTCCTTTCCCTGTGACATCTTCTTTTTGGATACAGGAATTTTATCATGTTTGGAAGAAAAGCTATCCAAGACTGGAATCTTGATCTGTTGCTCCTTTTTTGCCTTTTTAGGTGATGAAGGCAACTCATCTTCAGAACCAGAGCTACTGAGAGCTAAAATCTTGACATGCTTTTGTTTCTTAGATTTTCTGAGGTCGGACTGAGTATCAGGGGCGCGACCCTCCCTGAGTGCAGAGCGGTCACGTTTTCTAGGGGAAGGGGTATGACTTTGACTGCTGCGTCTACGTTTTGGGGTTTCTGGTATTGTTGTAGCTGCAAGCCGATCAAGCTTACGCTGGCGCTGAGATCGGCCATACCGAATTGGTTGGCCAACTGCATTGAAGATCAGTGAGAGATATTCTCAAAAATTAGACCAAACCTACTACTATAAGAGTCATACAGGCCTTGAAAATGCTGTGAGACTAGGAGCAAACCATCACATCCAGGAACAATATCCTTGTTTTGGCCTGGCAGAAAATTGAGTAATATTCTGAGACATATATCAGGATTCCTTACCAGCAATAGTGTATATAACAGAGTGCAGAGATTCCTCTGCATTTGTTGTATCAGGAAGCTTGGAGGCAAGTGTGCTATCCATTGTTCGTTGACTCCTAAAAATCATACTAGCATGTTCAGGAGCTAGCCACCATCTCTGCCATGCTTCCAGCCCTGGCCATCTCTCTTGCATTATCTTCACTAATTGATTGAATACACCGGAATTCTCTGTCTCAACCATCTGCCTGCAGGTTTCTAGAAAGTTGTCTCTTGATTCTGGTGGCACATGGTTACCAAGCCGAGAAACACGTGTCATAGATTTCTCAAAATGATATTTACATCCCTTGATAAGTTCCTGGGCAGCCTTCTCAAGCTCAGCACGTGTCCGAGTGTTGTCCTTCCAGTCCATAAAACAATCAACAAATGCAGATATAAAACCAAGTCGTTGTGCATCACTAAAATCAACAACCTTTTTGATTCAAATCAGTGAGATATAATTTAATTTAGTCTTGATAAAGAGTTCTCACCAATGCAAACAATTCATCTTTAATTTCCATGTCATATTCTAGTGCAGCTTCAAAAATGCTCTTAATCACACTAGTAAAATGCCAATGGTAATGCCGAGTGGTGACCCCATTGGCAAAGCTGAACATGCAGGGGACCCATCTATCAATTCCTGGACAGAATGTGGTGGTTGAAATCAACACAGAATTGAGGTCTGACCAGTACTTGTGTGCTCCATCTGTTAACATTCCTTCCAGTGGCAAAGGTCCTTCTATTAATACTGCCTTTGGCAAAAGTTGATCTCGCATCCACTTGGTGTGAAATGATATGACACATTCATCCTATTTGTTTGTTTATTTATCTTAGTTACTGAAAGGTCCAAACAGGTAGATATTAGTGAACTTACCTCTCTACCCACAGTATTTTCTCTCATGATGACTTCATCACGGTGCCGCTTGATCCAAGAGTGGAACTGATTGATAAATGATGATCCAACTTCTGATTTTGCACTGTTTTTGAAATTCTTGCGGTGATATCGGAAAGTATCGGGGTTTCCAAGGCATTGTCCAATCTCTCGTGCTGATTTTGTTTTACCCTCAGAGTCTTTGCCAGCTGCATAGCTTTGCAAGGGAGTTTGATCTTGATTAATTTGAAGATGCTCTTTGGTATCTTTTGACTCCTGGGCTGTCAGATGCTTGACGTAGGGAAGCCTGGGATGGTTGTGGGGTTGACCATTGATGTATCGATATTTACAAGTTGAGATATCTGTGCCAACCTGACCATATTCAATAAGGTAGGAACGGGATTCACAAGGGAAATGTTCAAGTGAGGCACCACACTGACACTGTTGTGTTATTGTCTGCTTTTCCAGTGATTTAGCATGCGTTTTAGGTTGAGTGATGATATCACAATTTTCATTCCTGCACTGGAGTATACCGAGACATTGCTTGTAGCTCTCTCTGCCCTGGGATATTGTTTCACCATTCACTGTAAAACTTTGACCATTCTTTCCATTAGCTCCACTGGAGCCCCGTGTAGCCCACTGAACTGCAAGATTCTTATGTGCACTAAAAGTCGAGTAGTCCAGGTCAATAGCAAATTTTCCATTTGGGAACCCATTCCAAAATCCACCTTCAAGCAAGTCAATGCGGGTGAATGGCACACTCATATCATTTTTGTGACGACACTGAGGTGCTGGTGGAGATTCAAGTGGAACAAATGTAGTCAGACGAGCAGGATCTGTTAGATCTACAGGATATACTGCTATATTTGTAGGATGAGCTGGAGCAGATGGGACTATGACAGTTTTGTCTTGAATTGGTTTCTGCAGTGCTGGTACAGTAGATGGGGGCTGAACAGTCAAAGGTGCATTATTCTGAGTGTTATGCCCAGCTATAAATTCACTCAGACACCATTCCACAGTTAAAGGGACTTCCACATACCATTGGAGATGCTTGTAATGTGATGCAATTGACTGTCACCAGTGCTTCCCTTCATTTTGGAAAAAAAACCTATAAGAAGAATGATAAGTTTTAAGGTATATTCATCAAGAAGTGATTGATATAGTAAAGATCTTACCCTCACTCCAGACCTGGACCTGGACCATCTCTGCATTGGTAGCACTCAGATTTATATTCATCTGATGGTTGTCTTTCACTCTAGGACTGGCATCCTTAGGTGCAGGTTTGCAAGGTAGATCTTTTCAAATAGCTCAGATTGACACCATTTAGCTATGATAGCAAATTCTACATACCACAGTTGGCTATGCTGTCCTCTGGAACCTGAATTGAAGAGTTTGTGTATTCTAAATTTAAAAATAGGAGTAAAAATAGAAGTCAGTGCAAACTGCATGATTGTGATAGCATCAACAAAATACACACCATTGATGACAGATTTGCTCATTGTATGAGGTGGCTCCTCATTGCTGTGAAGTTGCTCAGTCTCCAAGTCTGGATACAGAAATATGGCCAGCTTTCTACGCCAGCCTTGCTATAAAAACTTAGACTACATACTTGAACTATACATATTTGGAGGAGGATACTTACAAACAAGCTCATCTTTACAAAAGTGAGCCAACGAAATGTTGAAAGTGTTGAAGATTCAAAAGTGTCCAGGTCACAAGTCCAAAACTTTAGCTTCCTGCACAAAAGGCCATCATTCTGATTACTCATAGCAGGTGGTAGGAGTGTTTGTATTATCCCATAAACTAATAGAAACAATGGTTTTTGACAAGAATAGGTTCATAGCAATGAAAAATGGGTGTCCGCAGGGTGTCCGCAAGGGGGTGTCCGCAAATTTCTCATACCCGCTCTATTACGGTTCAAATGGCGAGGTACTGAGATTAAAAACTTACATTAAAAACAAATTGTTTCCTTCACGACTATCATCTTTGGGTTGGGGAGACAGATCAGCTTCAATGAAGTGCGTGGGAGGCCGTTCCATAGAGTCTACATTTCCTAGCAGTTCTTCAGTCACGCGCCATAGTCTCTTGCGTCCAGCGTGGTTGAAAACCATAGGCTCATCCTCCCGAAGACTGTCGACGTACTCTAAGACATTGTCAAAGGCCGGTAGGCGGGATCCTACGTGCTGGACTGCCTTCACGCGCTGCTCTCCCTCAACAGCATCTTCTTCATCCGACATACCATCCTCGGTCAAGGAAGTGATAAGACGCAGAGTGTCGCTCCAAAACTCGAAGCCACCTTCATCATTGAATTGTTCCGAGACTTGCTTCATGCGAATACATAGACTTTGCCGCCTCTGGAATTTCTGTATGTGATAGTCAGCATTTTGTCTTGACCTTGAGAATATTGGTATGAAAATGAACCACCTCACGGCGAGCTGTTTTTCATCGAGTGTACAACTTGTGTGCATCATACCGCAATCGTACACCCTTTTCCAACCCAAGCTGCCTTCCATTTTGAATCTGGAGAAGGATTCTGTAGATGCGAAGGGAAAAGTCCTTCTTCCACCCGGCAAAGGGATACTGCTTTAGTTGGGTCGATGAGTGGTCCTCTGACTGGTGATTGACGAGGTCGATGGCTTTGTGAGCCAGTATACTAATCAGCATCTGGTTCCAAGGTAAATCTCGCATAGCCGTAGCAGTATTAGCAGAAGTGTCCAGGCGAGCCAGGGGCATACTGGGTCCAAAACGCTTGGAGTCATGGCGAAACAAATTCAACCTCTCCTCAGAAACCGATTCCAACTCCGGAATCTCCTTGATTTCGTTGACGCCAAATGCAGTTTTAAGAATATCTCGTGCCAGTTCCTGTCAAGGAATCAGCAGAAGTGAAAGACTATAATGAGGTCGACTTACATTTCGATCCTTGGTCATTATGTGACTGAAAAGTTAGTTCGTTAGGTTGTCGGGCCCCCTCTGCTTGCACAAAATGACTGACAAGCTCGACGAGAATCGTTGAAGACCAGACTCCTAGATCACAGCTCGGCTTAAAGACAACTCACTGCTTACATACTTATGGCGCTGACTGGGGTCAGCATAAGCCAAATCCGGTAATGGGACAAAGCAAAGGTGCTGAGGTCAAGACCGAGACGGAATAAAGAATGCTCCGTGGAGTCCACCAGGAGTCCATGATGATTTTGAGGTCCATTAAGGATAATACCAGTAGCATATGGTCGTCGGAGGGTCGTTGGAGGATCATCGCGGACAGGGAGGAGTCCATCGTTTCCTTTTTGAGCACTCTTCATTCGTGACCATGACCATGTCATTTCCTCCTCGACTTCCGGAGTCAGCCATTTCGGCATTGGCCATCTGCTTTGTTCTCAACTGCTTAAAAACCTCTTCCAATGACTCCCTGCTTTAGCAAGCCCAGAACTCCTGCTACAACTCGTCTCACTTCCAATGTCCGATACAAGCACTGACCTTCCTTCTCCCCAACGCGATGCCTTTCCCAAGATACGTGAGTCCCTTTCTTTGATCTTTGGTCTTTCTTTGAACGTTTCTCATTCAATGCTTTTGCTAGTCACTGTTGTTGCTCTGGTCAAGAAGCTTGACAGTGAGACGACTAATTTCGCCGATGTCCAAGCTGAGGTCGTCAGTCTTTATGCACAACTTTCACAAGAATCCCCTCCGGCGAACCTTCGTTTTGAGGTCAAAGCAGCCATCATTGCAGCCATTGACGCGTCTTTTGTTCTTGTCAATCTCCCACTGCCCGTAATGGATATTGGAGATACGGAGGAGCTCTTCATAAGCTCCAAGTTTAGGGCGTTGTGAGTAAATTCTTTATCTTGTCGAATTTTTGAGTCGTTTATGTTTCATCGTCAACTTAGTTTGGACGCCGCGCGTCCATTAATTCGTCCAACTGATTTGGCAAACATGTCGATGCTGCAGAGCTTCATCAGCTACTTGTCCGGACTCTCAAACCTAGGCGACCTTTTTGCTCCGGCCAATTTTGTGAGTAGCTCGTACCCTGCCATGCTTGGACAGAAGCTGATCCCTTTGTCAATATCCTAGGCTACCCATTCTGTGACTATCGAAGAGAGTACTCGGGCTCCCCAGATAGATGCTGTGAGTTTTTTTTGTTCTCTGTATTTTTAGTTGCTCACAGGTAAACTACAGAACCACAATCTGCTTCGCATCTTAGAGCACGAAAGCATAGGCATCCTACATCAAACAATTCTCCGCGAGCAAAGACGGAGGATTCAAGAACTTAGCGAGATCCTTCACGACAACCAGAAGTCCGTGCAGGAAATCGAAGTGGAGCTCGAAAACCTCCAACTCGAAAATGATAGAAAGGATAGGGAGTTTCGGGCAGAGGTGCTGAAGCTGAGGGAGCTCGTTAATGGGTTCACCGTAAGACTTGACCGCGTTCTCGCAGTGTGCGGGATAGATCCAAGCAACTCGTTATAAACTATCACCTTCAATTCGTCCAACGTCAATTCGTGTATGTATGTAGTAACAAATTCTGAATATCATACATAAGTACCTCACAACACCAAGCGAAATTATGACCATGGCGAAGCCGAGTCTAGTGGCAGTCCAAGTACTATATCAAACAACGGTGATGGCTAACGAAGGATGTAATGCGGCGTACGCGATCCGGCATTACCTTTTCCTTCCTTACCATTGCCCACTGACTGGCGCTCTTCCTCTTCTCCTCCTCCTCTTTCTATCTCTTGGCTCTTGGTACTTGTAACTATCATTCATGAGCCTCCAACACCTCGGTTGAGCAGTTGAAGAAGGAGCCGTAATGCTGTATGTTGAGTCTCTCTTACCGATAGCGTGTCACTGATTTCTTTCTGTCGTTCTATAGAAGGTTTTGAACATGAAGAATTCGCTCAAAGAACTCTCCAGGGAACAGATGGCATGGCAGGTAGATGGTTCTCTGTGGAAAGAAAGTAGGACCGAGAGGAGGTTTTACAACGGACGTATTGCTCGCTAGGAGAGGCCCGCCATGGAGTAGCCTCTTGCGATGGTATCTCTATCAACTTCTCATCTATATCATCATGTCGAGCTCTTATCCATCTGCTGTAAACTTATGCCTATTCCCAGACCAGTTATTTGGGCCCTCAGAAATCGTCACCCTTCACCGGATCAAAGTTCTCTTCTTACCAACTATGACCAGCATCCACTTCAGGCACCCATACTAAGGTACCTAGTTAGGTGGAATTGCTCCTGCAAGCTAATCCACCTAAGTAGGGGTAGTAACCCGGTCTCTAACCAAATCCCTGGGATCTACCACCTGCCTCCTGGGCCTACCTGTGGGATATCCCATGAGCTCTGGGATCTACCTGTGGGACATCCCATGAGCTGGTTCTTGGTTGTGGGACTAACCACCTCATCCCCTTGAACATCCCCTGCGTCACACTGTCACACAATTTTAGTTAATTACTGGCATTCTTTGCAATTTGGCTGATTCTCTATTTCCTTGGCTAAAACTACAGGCAGTATTTTGATGTTTCTTCTGTTTCAGATATGTTCTTTAGTCTTTTGATATGCTTGCTCTATAATTACTCTGGTCAGTTTCTTATATAGGTCTGATATGTCAACAGTCATGTTTATATTGATTAATCCTTCCAAAGTACAGTGTCATTCACTCCTCCCTACCAAGAAGTGATTTTTAGCCTCACTCCAATGGTAGTTGCTAAAGCCCTTCAAATTCTGTGGCTTCAACCAAGGCCCACATACTTGGCTGGGAAATCCCACTTCCCCTCTCTAATGAAGGGACATCCCACTTCCCCTCTCTAATGAAGGGACATCCCACTTCCCCTCTCTAATGAAGGGACATCCCAGTTCCCCTCTCAGATGCAGGGACATCCCAGTTCCCCTCTCAAATGCAGGGATATCCCAGCAGCAAAAAGCTCACCTGGGATGTCCCACATCTGTACAAATGTTGGGATATCCCTTGTGGACTTTATCTGCATGGGATGTCCCAGCCTCTATATCTGGCACTAACCATCTAAGCTTCACAGCTTGGGATATCCCAACTGCACATGTTGGGATATCCCACCACTCTTGATGCCATGGGATATCCCAAGGGTTGTGAACTGGGATATCCCAGCAGTCCTTGTTAGTGGGGACATCCCATTCTGAGCCACTGGGATATCCCAATAGCCCTGGTTAGTGGGGACATCCCATTCACAGTCACTGGGATATCCCAATAGCCCTGGTTAATGGGGACATCCCAAGGATACCTACCACACTGGCGCAACTGTGCAAGTATCACTGGGGATTCTGTTGGCACTCAGCCCAGCTCCAGCTTCTAGAGGGCTATCCCAGACTCCCCAAGCCGTGATGAGGCATATTATCTTTTCAGTTGACATCCTCAGCGTCAGTGATGCTTGAGACGCAAAAAGATGTCCAATCAGTGTACAATTATCATTCAACATGAAGCATATATCTACGATGATATTCGCTTAGAGCCTAGAGGCTGCGAGAATCTGCGAGATAGCCCCAGCTACGTCAAAGTTTGAGAGTAAGATGGACAGAATGGCAAAGCTGCCACGCGCCCACTGTATAGTCCACGTCGGCAAGAATTGTGCACATGGCGCCCACAAGCGCCAATCCGTGGTGGCTCATCGTTGAAATAGCATCAAAGCTCAAGATTTGTCTTCATACGTGTTTCGAAGTCAAACGATTTGTTTGAATGTAGATATCAAACATATTTACAATGAAGGACACCGAAAAGCATACATTTTTGAAAGGCCAAGAAGCCTGGATATCTGCGCGGCAAGTTGACTTGAACCCGCTTTAAAGGCAACAAGTCAATCAAGAATATGAATTTAAATTTCCTCAGCCGCTATGTACAAGTCTCGTGTCTCGTGTATACTTAGAACGAAGATGAAAAGAAAAAGACATTGAAACGACCTGAAAGAAACTAATGGTACAGTTAATTGTCCTTATGACCCTTTCCCTTTCCCTTTCCCTTTACCTTTACTTCATCCCTCCTCCTTCGTCTATGTTCTTCTTTCCTATCCAAGCCCTGGCCTTTTCGACGTTCTTCCTCAGTATAACCCCCATGGTCAGTCCTTCTATCTCCATTTGTCTTCTTTCTCTTGGGATCGGGTTCCTCCTCATCTTCATCACACTGGAAATCATCCCGACGCCTTTTACCGCCGGGTCCACTATACCCTCTTTCTTCACGCAAAGTCCTATAGTCTCGAGAACCGTGATGATAACCCTTTGATCCGAACCACTCGCCTCGAGTGTGTAATGGCGAAACGAAGATGCATGAGCTATCTTCAGTGGTTTGGAGTTGGGTGCAGGGCGGGCGGCATTATTCTCCATATGGTTAGAGTTCGAGGGCAGTCGCTCTTCGCGGTCTGTCCTTCTGTTAGCTTTCCCCACGTTAAAACGGGGGATGGGAGCCATCTCATGCCAGAAGTTCTCGTTATCGTTGTTCCTCGTCTCTGATGCCGATGCTTGGGGGTTACGACTGACCGTTCGTTCCCAGCCTTTTGGTCGTTTCTCCACGGGAAGGAACATTGTTCGCTTCTTAGCTTGCGCAATCCGCCCTGGACTGAAATCCTCTTCCTCCTCGATGGCGCTGGGGTGTACATAGTCTCGATCAGAAGGTGGCAAACGAGAATCAGAGGGAGAGGGAGATCGGGACCCAATGGCTACCTCACGTGCTTTGCGAGGGGGATACGGAGATTGGGAATGGGAACGGGAATGGGAACGAGAGCCAGAAGAGACGTCACTTTTACCTGAAGGACTTGAAGAACGCGAGGAAGTCGGTGACTTGTCCTTCTCCCTCCTTGACCCATGATCCATGGTCCGACCTCTATGGTTAGGTCGCGATGGTGCTGGGTTGGCTTTGTTCTTCCCCTTCTTCGTCCGACTTGCCAGACGCGTTGTGAAGTCGTTGGAATGGGAAACTTGACATAGTACACGACCCGTAACTGAAGTCACCAGAGGAATCTGTGCTTGCCTCTCTAGTGACAAATTCTTCTGTTCTGGAAAACAAGAATACAAGTTTGTCATTTCGTTAATCAAGGATGCAAAACAAGAAATACTGACCTTCACTCCACGCAACCATGCGTAACCGCCGGTTACGCCTCTCGGAGACTCCTTCATCATCTTCCTCATCTTCCTCCTCTTCGACCTCACTACCCTCCAAGCCTTGTACCTGCTCCAACTCCTTATGAAGGTGGACAAGGGCTGGTCCAGTCAACTCGTACAATTCCTCCACTTTCGCGTCGTGCAATCTCTGCAAGCCGTTGCCAGGTGCAGCAAGGCTATCCGACCAATTCTCCAACCGGATTTTGAGGGCGAAAGCTACCTCAGCGAATTTGGAGAATGGGAAACGGCGGTCTTCGTTATCGGAAAGGGCGTATTTGCTGTCAAATGCGCCTATATTCACAATGCTTATCAACATAATTATCCACTATTGACCATGACAAGAACACTCACCCAGCAAAAATTTCAAGTAAGCTGACAAGAAGCTTCGATGGCGATCCCTGTTCTCGTTCGGCGTAATATCCTTCGCTGCCATCAGGAACTTGAGATATTCCGGATCCACCGGCATATCCATCTGCCTGGTCACAATGTGGGCTTGACGTGCCAATGCAACTAAGTCTTTGATCTGTTGATCAATTTGCGTTGGGAATGACTCTCGCATTTGCTTGAAGATGTCCCCAGCACCCCACATCACACTGTTGGAACCGAAGTGGTCAAGGACGTAGCCCAAGACGACCACTCCCCTGTTCCTGTACACATGGTCGGCCTTGATTTCACGTTAGTTTGCAGTCCACCGAAAAAGTAGTGAGACTCACCAATGCAATGAACTCATCCGAGAGCCGCCGTACAGACTGCTCTGACAATCCTTTCATGATCACAGGCTGGGCTCGGTCTTGGTACCGAGAGTCAAACCACTCCTTCAACCATGAAAACGCCTCTCGGACCTTGTACTTGTCATGCATGTGCCCCTTCCCTAGCTTCTCCTTCCGATATTCATGCCAACGGGATTTTTTCCATTCCATCTCCGTGCCTGTGTTCAGAATCTTTTAATGCGATAAAAGGCGATGAAGACATGACGACATACCTTCAAAATCATCCGGCTTACATTCCTTTCCTCCGTCGTCATCTGTAAGCCACTGCTGGAACATATTCCAGTAATTCTGTTTGTGAGGGGGGTTCCAACGTTGATGCCCCACCAGCTTCTGCAACGCAGATACGGGCTTGTTGATCCTGTCGGCAATAACTTTCAACTTCTCGTCAAACTCCTCTGCTGCTTGGAAGGCTTCTCTACGCGCGTCTTCAGGAATCTTTCCAGGACGGTGACCGGTCCCGGGCTGACTTCTGCCCTTGGGTTTCGTGGAGTTTCCTGGGTCCTCGTCTTCGTCGTCCTGGGCGTCCTCTTCGTCCTCATCTTGCCCCTCGTGATCCGGCTCACGATCCCTTTTCTCCTTGGGCGTATCATTGACTCGGGAGTTGCCATTGGTTTTCATAGCTCCACGAGAAGCATTGGAATCTGACGTGGAGCCGGAATGGGATGGAATGGGTTTAGATCTTTGGCTTGAACCTGAATATTGTCGTCGAGTTCTCGTAGCCACGAGAGGTGGATCTTCTTCTTCCACCTCGTCGTTGAGATTGGCTTCCTCAGGACTTTGACAACGGCGTTGGCGTGCTTGGTACTGCCTGCGTAGCTCCTTCAGAGCTTTATCCTTGCTGCCCTGATCAACTTCGGGTTCTTCCACTATTTCTCCTCCAGTACCCTTCTTCGTCGTCCTTTCATTTGTCTGCTGGGGTCTCTGAGGCTTCTTAGCCTGCCGTGCTACCTCTGCCTGCTGCTCCTTTTCCATTCGTGCTCTTTGTTTCCCTTCCTGCAGCTGCCTGACCAGTTTCTTGTTCTCCTTCTTCTTCTCAGCAGCGGCGGTGACTTCGTAGTCATCACTGTCCTGGGAGTCTTCGGACTCCAGTGCGCCATCGTCCTCCTCAGGAACAGGGGAGAGAACTGGTCCATCACTCCTTTCCTCATCACCTGTGTTTGTGTCCATACCTGAAACCATGTCGTTGTCAGTGGATGCAAACAGTTCCTCTTCTATGTCGCCATCTGACATTTCGTTCTCTTGGGGGTAGTAGGCCAGCTCGTGGTTATGCTCGCTTAATTGTTCATCCTCGAACTGATGACTCTCATCCTCTGAGCTCCACTCTTCCATCGCAACCTCTGTCCTCCACCCGTCCAAAGGTGAGGACGACAGATGTGCTGGACGGACAGGTGATGACTCTGGGGAGGTGTAAGGAGAAGGGTGTCCAGGTGGAGGACTTCGGCGAGTTCTGGTCTTGGTGCTCACTCGTTCTGGAGTAAAAGGGTCGGTATAAGGAATGTCAGGAATGTAATATTCCTCGGTGACGGGGGATGGACTTCGAGGACGAGGCTTCAAAACCATAGGAGTGACCCTCTTTGGGGCCATGAGCATGGTAGCAAAATCTGTCAGAAAGTCAAGTCAGGACTCGTTACTGCATGAGAATTCGTGTGTTCACATACCAATTCTCGGAATTAACACTGACGATTTCGGCACCGTACGCCTCTCAGGGGCTCCAGTTGCAACGACTGAGCCAGGTACTGCCATAGAAGCGGCAAAGGCGCTAACCCTGCGCAATAAAGTCAACTTTTTGCACTAAACAACAGCGAGCTTCTTACCTATGATCTCTTTGTCTGCATGTGGTGAACCTTCTTCCTCTTCTTCATCTTCTTCATCTTCGCTTTGACTCCCATACCCTCCCAGTAGCCCTTCCAGCCTCTGTGCGCCTTCTGTATATCCCAATACCGTTCGCGAGCATTGTTGTCTCGCGACCTTGGGATCGCCTTCGTCGGCCGCACTTAGGTCACCGTTTCCCGAGAAGTGTTTGATCGTCTGGCCTCGCTCAGCATCCTTATCCGGCGCAGTGTTCGCGGTTTCAGCATCTTAAAAACAAGTTAATCGGTGGTGCTGACACACATACAAAATAGAATTTGGCTCACAATCTCCTGAGACTGAGACAGCACGGTTTCCCAAGAAGTTTGGCTCGTCTAGGGGCGGCTGCACTGGTCTTCCATCTGGATTCGGCAAAGTCTTGGAATGTGGGGTTGGCACGGTTTCAGTGTCTTTAAAAGGCAAGTTAGGAGTTGGTGCGGGCACTGATACAAATGTATTTCGCCTCACCTTTTCCCGAGATGGCAGGAGCATTCTCGTTTGTCTCGCCTCCCCGAGCATCCATTTCTTCCCCTACAGGTGTGACTACAACGTCCTCGTCACCTCGCCCCTCTGACCTATTCTGGGCTCCGGCTGTTTTGCTCTTGGGCCTCGCATCCATGGCTGATACGCTCCCTGGTTCTTCAGTGTCGACGAGATATGGCTCTGGGAGTGTGAGTGCTGGTTTTCTAGGTTTGCGTTTGTTCTGAGGTGGTTCTGGGGCCGGACTGGGTGAACGACCATGAAGGCGACCACATGTGCGTTTTTTGGTTCTAGATCGTGTCGCGTGCATGGACGCCAGCAAGGCAGTGACGGTACGGCGAGAAGTGATGAACTTAGGGATTTGCGGAGGTAGTAATAGCTAGTATGTGCATGAGAAATCGTTGTCCAAAATATAGACTTTTGGTCTTACTTGAATAGTCAAGTCAGGTCAGGTCCTGTCTTCTATCCAATACTAACGATTATGTGAACAATGTGGAGACTACCAACATTAAGATCCGTGTCAATCACTGCAGGGACAAACACTCACCCAGGCCCTTGTTCTCAAACGAGAAACATACTTCCGTGTTTAACCGGTTTAAACGTTTTTCTGGTCGATTTCAAGCGACATGCCAATCAAGGTAATGGAAGAATGACCGATCTGTGATCTAGAGAACGACAACAATGGGAATGCCAACAATAAGATGCACGCCAATGGCTGCAGGCAAATCACTTACCAAGCCCATTGTTCCCAGAGGAGAAACATACTGCCTAGTGGTTTCCGCCGTCGCCTTTCCACCAAGCGGGCATACAATCTTCATGCCTTGACTCCCTCCAGCTCTACGCCGAGGATACATCAAGGTCATTGAAATCCTCCAGGCTCTTCGCCAAGGGTTAACGTCGTTGAGGTTAGTTTAACGTCATTGCGGACGCAATCTTCCAAATAAGGTAATGACGAGGCTGTCGGGCCCCGCGTCTAAACTGGATATCGCGCTCTATTTCTTTATGTAGTACCGGGCTCAATTTGAAGTAGTATTTTCAGGCATCTACGTGGCATGGAGTACAGCACTAAGTTATTAGACTAGACCCACCCCATCTACAGCTCCTAACGGTCCTCACCATTCTGAATCTCCCGCCCTGAAACTGCTCACCTCAAGCCCTTCAACCTCTGGCGTACAGCCTCAAAATATAGATGCAGAGCAGAAGCAGCCTGTAGCTAAACTCTGTCGGGAACGTCAGGCACGGCGACCAAAGTGAAAGGATAGAGACTCACCACTTGACCATAGACTCCAGAGGAGACGACGCAGGAGACCATAGTTCATCGTCCCCTACGAGGATCAAAATATGAGGTGATAACCAAAAGTCCTTCAACCCGGCTGCTAAAACCTATCAACGTCGGGCACGGCGACCAAAAGTGAGAACATATAAGCCATACCACTTGTCCATGGACTCTGGCTACCCTAGCCTCAGTGGAGGAGGGCAGTGTTCATTGTCCGCAACAATGATGAGAGTAAGAGAGAAAGATGGAAAGTATGACAAAGCTGGTGACACATGGATTGTATGGTCCGCGTCGGCCAGAATTGTGCACAACTTTTGGGCGCTTGTGGGCGCTAAAGCGTTCCTGACCATTGCTAAGCTGGTGACACATGGACTGTATGGTCCGCGTCGGCCAGAAATTGTGCACAACGTCCGGTCAGAGGAGGAGATGACGGAGAGGGCAGAGTTCATTGTCTCCGACGATGATGAGAGCAAGATATGAGTGATATAGTCATGCAACGCGTAGCACAAGTCTATTAACCTGGATGGAAAACAATATTAACGAACGTCAGCAACAGCGACCAAAGCAAAACGATAAGAGCTTACCATTTGGCAATGTACTCTGGCTACCATGTAGTGTCCGATGGAGGAGGGCTGAGTTCATCGTCCCGAAGATGATGAGAGTAAGAGAGAAAGATGGAAAGTATGACAAAGCTGGTGACCCATGGATTGTATGGTCCGCGTTGGCCAGAATTGTGCACAACTTTTGGGCGCTTGTGGGCGCTAATGTGTTCCTGACCCAAGCGTCTAGACCATACAAGTGCCCAAAAGTTGTGCACAATTCTGGCCGACGCGGACCATACAATCCATGGGTCACCAGCTTTGTCACACTTTCCATCTTTCTGTCAAACTTCGACGTAGCTGGACTATCCTGCCTGTGCCTCCTCCCCTTCCTCCCTGTGAGTATACGTCTCTTCAATGCTTAGAATAGGCCTTCTAGTAGTGTAGAATGCATAAGAATGAGATTTGCCAGTGAAAACACTGGGACAGTTGTCCATAGACGACCATTGAGAGCTTTTTGCCTTGCCAAAAAAAAAAAACCTAAACGTTATGCTGACGGTTTGTCTCCCAGACACCTCGCCATGAAACCCTCGCCTCGCCATGAACCCCTTCATTGATAACGAAGCCGCACTCTCTAGAGAAGATGAAAACAAAGAACTCGAAGACGAGGTAGATGATTTGATTCAGGATAGGGAGGAAGAGGAGGAGGCAGAGGAAAACCGGTGGTACGGTGAAGAAGGTCAGTTCTTCTGCGATTCCTGCATTCTCCAAGTCCACTGACCCATCATATCAGCCTTCTGTGATGCAAACTCGGAACTAGAAGACGACAAGCAGCCAGAACAGACACAACTCTGGGCGGCTTTCCTTCAGCAGTGTAAGACGCGTGCCAAACGTGGCGTTCCTCAAGATAACGCTCTTTCTGAAGTCAGCGATGAGATACTGCATATCTCGTTGCTCAGACAGACCAATGCTCCTGCCTTCTGGCAGGTAAAGTGCAAAGTGAGTCAATTTACAGAGCATCTAGTATGTCACTTTACTAACCTACGTCTCAATGTAGCCTGGTTCCGAATATGAGCTGGTCTCTGCACTGTATGAACGTTTCACTCCCACGTCCGAAGAACCACACATCCCCTCACCCGACGGCATTCGGATGACCCGTACCCCCTCTCCCCTACCATTGGCTTTACCGCTGCGCATTGCAACACCCGCCAAAAATCCCCGTGTGTCTCGTTACCATGATGCCTTCGACGCTGTGCGACGAGGTCTTCACCACGGTAGTGAAATTCCTCAGATACATGCTGAGTTGGCCTGAATACTTCAGGAAGATTACGCAGGGGAAGACTGGGATGCTGCTGTGTCAGCTACCGTCCTGGAAGACGACGTCGCTGTCCAGCCTGCTTTGGATACGATAAATTCTCTGGAACGACAGTGGTTAGCGCAAAACGACACTGTCTCTCCAGTGATTGGCCAGCTTGTCCGGCCCTCAGTTCGCCCAACTCCTGCCTCTGCACCACCTACCTCATCTTTCGGCTCAGTCGCTCCATGGTTTACTAGCACGAACACCACTTCTTCACCACACCACTTCTTCCACCGACACCACGTCTTCCACTGTCCAATGTCCACGGTCCTCTTCCAGGGGTTCGGAGACAGCTGCCCCAACTTCATCGCCGAAAAGTCCTGGGACTCCAATTGCAACTAGTAAACAAGTCGATGTCATAGACGTCGACTCTGTGTCCATTATGGAACCCCTGTTTCTGAGATCAAGCTCAGTCATTAAAGAGGAGGAGAATGATATGGACTGGTTGTGGTCAGAGCATGTTGCTTCTCGACCTGCGACTCCAAGTCCAACCGGTAACGCCACCAACACCCCTGTTGTTACCAAGACTACTTCTACTCCAGCTTCCCCCACTGGCGCGATCAATGCAACATCACCATCATCTGAACATTCCCTGACCTCCACTGGCCTCCCGACAACGACCTCGACTACGTCTCAGCCCAACGCAATAACTTCCTTTTCTCAATATCCCACTGGACTCGCCAATACAACCTCAACCATGTCTCAGCCCAACGCGGTAACTTCATCCTCTCAACGTCCCACGTCCCCCACTGGCCTTCTTCCCAATACCTCCTCGACCATGTCCCAGGTCAACGCAGTAGCTTCATCCTCTCAACAACTCCAGACCCCACTGCGACCCTCAGTGTACACGCAAACGGCAGGTCTCATCCGATCCGCCTTATGCGTTTCAGGCTTGTCTGGTTGGGTCTACATTGAAGGCGAGCCCAAACTTCATCTGTCCTTTGTGAGGTCGACGCCTTTAATGGAGTTTCTGCGAACTTATCAATGCGTGAGGCATAGTCGCACTGGCAATCCCATCATCGAATTAGTCTCTACTCATGAGATGGGTCAGTTGCTTCAATGGACTCCCCCAGCCCTCAAACCGATGACCTGGGTGAGGGTGAGAAAGGGGCTGTATACAGGTGACGCGGGCTTCCTGCTCAGACGAGAAACCTCTGGTCCTTCCCACTGAGTCGTCGTTCTCCTCATTCCTCAGGTTTCCAATGAGTCGGTTGGGGATAAACGCAAAGCCAAAGATACCCGTGGTGAACTGCACCTTGAAAAGGTTGGCCAGTCACTGTTCACAGGGCAGAAGAACGGTCTGCACTACGAGAACAGGCTGTTGCAGAAGGCGTTTGACGACAGTTCCGTGAGCTACAGCGAGGTCCAGATCGCTTACCAGACCAGGGATCTTTTCAGCCAAAGCCAACATTCCCTGATTAAGGCTCATCCCCTTCCGGTGCCGTCTAGCTGGGTTTTTGAGCCAGGTGAGGAAGTGGAGAGCTTGAGTAGGTTAGGTAATGAAGCTGAGAGGCCAGCTGGGGCTCAGGTCGAGGAACGTCGTCTGAAGAACCCTACAGAGGAAGAAGACACCTCAGCAATCCTGTCCTCGACCAACCACAGCGACTTTAAAGCCCTGATGAAACTTGCAAACACTTGCGACGAGAAGAAGAAGAGGAAGACAGCAGTGGAAGTAGCGCAAACCGAGACCATTCTCATTAGGCCAGGAACGGTTTCAAGAAGTGAGTGGGCAGAAATGCCTGCTCTCATACCTAGACCCAGCTCAGGCTGAAGAATGGGTAGACCAAATGAACCTCCGTAAGCGCTTCCGATGCATGGATCAAATCGTCGTTTCACATGGCGAGGCTCCTATTTATGGAGTCATCATCGACATTTCTGGAGAGACCTGTACTGTCATGGAACTTTATGGTCATCAAAACTATAGGGTAAGTCTAACGTTTGATTTCCGTTTTACACCTAAATTGACTAATTTCATAAGACTCACCAATTCCACGTCAACACTTGCAAGCGTGTTGGATCTCGAGACTCAGATGGTCTTCATCGTCTGCCCTGGATTGAAGAGCATGTCTCCTGCCTGAAAAGCGCTCGGAAATACGCCCATTACACTGGGTTCATCACCAATGTGTTCTTGCCCAAACCATATACCAAAGTCGAGGTTCATTTTCCTGAACAGAACGAGTCGGTCATATTGCGACACGACGACGTCGTTCAGTTTGCGTGAGTACTATATACACTCTTTACAATGGGTCTTTACTGACTTGGATTGATGAAAACAGTTCGCGAATGTATCTCAAGGACATACTGCCTCTTGGACCCCATCAGCAACAATTTCGTCAAGCTGATTGGGATCAGGACGACAAGGACCAGCAGGGAGCGAAGCTGCAGACCCCCATGAAGTCACCGAATACACCCTGGAAAAACGTCCAAGTCATTGTGATCCGTGGTCCAAAGAGATCATACCAAGGGACTGTCGTCGACATCATGCGAGGAGACACCCTGAAACTCGCAGATGGGGGTCTGGCTTACCCTAGTGGATTGCGGATCACCGTCAGCCTCAGTCAGGTTATGACCTATGAGCATGGAAACGCAGCGAGATTGGAACTGGATTATAGCTGGATTCGAGATGCGAAGTGAGTGATTATGTTTTTTCCCCCTCTCATTCCTTCAGCACTGACTGTGTGAGCAGTACTGGACAAGGATTGAACGACGCGTACCCGTTGAAAGTTTCTGAGCAGTACTATGAACCCAAGTTCGCTGTGGAAGCTATCAAGATTCCAAAACGCGCCTCGACTCCAAAGGAATCCACTCTTCAGCGAGGTCTGACTCCGCCTCCACCCGAGGAAGAAGTGTGTCGTGATGGCAGTGCTTGGGACCCCACCTTCTCGGAACTGGACTTGCCGTCGTCGTCCAAGCCTCTACCGACGTGGATGCACCCTCAACTCGATGGGAAAACATTCCTAGCCATTTACCGACCCAAAGACCGACCTGAAAAAGACCGGATCCATGCTACTCCCATCGTGAAGGACAAGAAGGTGCAGCTACGATACAGCAAGAGCAGACCGTTCCTTGTGGATCCTGACCAGGTGCATCCGAAGCCAGTGAAAGCAACTTCTCACGAAGAAGGCATCCTCATTTGCTTCGGAGAACATGCTGGCAAGTATGCTCGGCGTCTCTACGTCCGGTATGACAAAGAGGAGCACAAGGAGGTGCCTTGGATGGTGGTAGCAACGTTCAGCGATTGGGGAACAGTGCAGGAGGAAGTCTTAGACGAGGAGTTACTGATTGATGCGAGCATTTGTGTGAATACTGGGCCTATAGCCCGTGACAATCCTTTGACTCCGTGGGTGCTGGAGAAGAAACAGGCGTTGAGAAAGAATAAAAGAGAGCAGAGACGCCCACCCAATAAGAAGAAGAAGGATAAGGATTGATTGCATTACTTGACAGTGTGGACGCGTCTGTACACTTTATTGTGTATATATTTTGCATAGCGGTTTTGTCTTGGTGTTGTGCGGACTCGTCCAGACTTTTGTATCGATATACCACCTGACCATCGTATCTATGTATATTATGATGTATGTAGATGATGTTTATGAAAATATGAGCGTGTGTAGTCAGTACATAAACGTAGTGTGAACCGTAAAGCCAGCGAATGAGCGTCCGCAACGACGTTAAACTACGGTCCATAGGAGTCTCGTTGGAAATTGCGGGGCTATTGATAACATAAGGTGAGTATGGTACGAAAGTATAATTGAGACTATCAGCTCACCATTGGCCAGTGTCGCGGTCTCCGACTGAGGATGGGATGTCCGTTGGCCAGGTACGATAGAGAGCTGGAATGTCAAAGTCGGGTAGCGTGAACGACATTGTTTGGAAGTGCCAAGGAGGTGGGGAGGATTCATCAAGATGCGACCGAAGATAAAGGAACAATGAACAATTGCGTGATTGCACTTCGTGGGTGAGGACTGTCTCCAGCTATTCACGCTTTTCTTATTCTGAAAGGGATGACCTTTGCAGGTTTACTCGGCGAAAGAGCAGAACAGAAACTGATGTCAATCATATTGGTAAGAGAAGTCTTGGCTACGTTCTATTCTACTGCCTAACAATCCTACAGTCCACTATGTTGATTAGAGGGAGTCATGCGTCATCTGCCCATTGAATTCTGCACCGACGAGGCAAGTTGGCGAGTTTTTTCTGGAAAGTGCAGCAAGTCAGAACTCGTCACGCAAGCAAAGATGAAGCCAAGGGGGGAAGACTTACATGTTCACGATGCCACTTCTTGATAGCGGATTGGAAGATGGTTTGTTCGTCTTTGTCCAAGACGATGGTGTTGTTGCAATGGACATGGTCGAGAAACTCGTTGGAGCACAAGATCGTGAGGTTGCCTTTGGTGTCGATTCGGAGGGTGTGAATAGGACGACGGTCATCGTGGGTAAGGTCCATAGGAGGGAGGGATGGATGGGGTTGGAGGTGATAGTCCTCAGTGTCGAGGGGATCGTTGTCGTAGGCGTGTGGACACACAATGTCAAGTGTGACCCGAGGCCGGATCTTAAAAAAGATCTCTAGCATAGCCTGCCGATCCAAGGATACTGTGTTCGTGAACTCGGGATACGGGCGACCGACAGCAAGCGAGACAGCTGGAGGAGGATGAAGTTGGACGGTATGTCCCAAGACACGCTGCTTGAGCGTGTTGGTAGAGTTTGGGGTTGGTTGAGTCATGAGGAAGCGAAACGAAAGGTGGTCTCAGTGGTTTGGTTTGACTGAGAAAACTATGCCCCTTTATATGTGTACAAGATAGCGAAAGAGGTGGACTCAGATTAGGCAGTCCATTTGCGGCACTTATGGAGTTGCAGGGTCTGCGTATCATTCTATTACTTCATGTCCCTTGTTATGATTGCGGACTGGGCTTATTACGGACCTTCACTTAGGATGTCGAGGTAGAGAATGGGGAGAACAATAAGATTTTCTGGAGTCCGAGAGGACGTATGTCTAAACCTTGATTGGGTACCTTACGATGTAAAACTGGGAGCACAATAAGATTTTATTTTCGACGGTAAACAGAGTGTGAGGAAGGCAGTAAGGGCGTCCGAAACGACGTAAAACTATGGAAAAAGTAGGAGACATTGGAGACGGATAGAGGTGGGCAAAAGAGACATTTTTTACATAATAGTTGGTTGGGTAACTCATACAGGACAAGTGCCAGATAAAAATTAGGTCCGCAATGACCGTAAACTACGGGAGGAATGGTTCAATGTCAAGGCAGATGGGGTCCGTGCGAGTGCCAGTGCCTGTAGGGCGTTCTAAGACAAAGACGACCGATCTCAGTGAGTGAAAAGATAGAAGTTAAAGGTGAAATTAGCTGACCTTGCCGTGCTCTAGCGATCAGCTGGCGGATTATCTCTCCCATGTGAGGCTTCAGCCGCAGGTACTTGAGGTAGCTGTCACGGTAGCGACACCAGCGTCGCAAAGCATCTTGCAGAAGAAGACGCTGGCGAATATCCATGGCTGGTGCCCCACCAACATCACAGTGCTGACACTCAACCACGAAATCACCGGTGGGCTGGACAAGGAAAAAGTGGTGTCTAGGGGCATTTTGAAGGGGGTTGGGGCACCAGACAAGCTCGTCTTCGATGTTTGGATGCATGTAGCGACGTATAGCAAAAGTGATGTTCTGCACGTCAGTTGCAGCAATGATGTAGGGACAGTGGAGAGTCTGCCGATCTTCTGCAAGGTCTCTGAGGAAATCGTCATCTACCATTCTGAGAGGAGCGACAGGTCTCCAAATGGTTGCTTTTTTGGGGGCCGGCATAGACGAGGTTTAGGGTACAGAACTTAAAAGTTGACGAGGAAAGATGTGGGGGTCTTGATGGGACATGGAGTAATAGTGGGAACAGCTGGCCTACAATGGACGCCAGGACGCTGGACCAGTCCTTTCTAGGCAATGTTGGCTTTGCGGAATCACTGGACCGGCTCTGCTACCTTCTACTACCTTCGAACTCCCACCACCCAGCTCAATGTCGTCTCGATTGAAATTTCCAAAAGGCAAGAGCAGCGAGAAGAAAGCATCGGAACTCACTGCGACATCGTACAAACCTACTATAATCTGAGGAACGTCCAAGACTGCCAAAAAGAACAGACAGTCCCGACCTCTGGTGCTGTTGCCACGAGATGAAGCCCTCACACAAGACCCCACTCTTCCCATTCTACGAGGACAAGTCGGTCTCAATGGGGATCATCCAGTTGGCGAGTTTGGAATGGACGCTGCCTCTGGACCGCTTCCGAGGACTGACTTTCCCAACAACGGGGAAGTTGCAACATTGTTTCAAGGAGGATTTCACAGCATAGTTGGACAAAGATCTCCAGTAAAGGGAAGTAGGCAGAAGAAAGCAGACCAGGCCAAACATTGGATGACCGAGGTCATCCCCAGCCTGGTAGATCCCTACATGGAGTTGCTGCAGGATACTCGGAACCTATGTGAGGATCTTGGATTTAGGTTGGAGGAGGTTTGCGAGTGTCGGAATTGTCAGGAATTGACGGTCAGCGTAGTCCGTTTTAATCGTGAGTTGCACTAGAGCTGTGTCAGATATCACATACTGACAGTCCCTAGGCTTGGAGACGATCACCGTTCCTTATTGTCGTTGCCAGCCTCGTACCTATATTGCAAAACAGCTGGTTAAGAGTGGCCTGTTCCCTTGTGCACCATTCCGACCGACTCTAGCGGTGGATATCAGGATGCTGGACTTCGTTACGCGATTGTTCCTGCGAATCGCACCTAACCATACAGTGTGGTGCCATGCATTGGAGAGCTTCCTTGATGCACAGAACTATCGGTTGAAAGGCACGGTGAGTGATATCTGCAGCTTAGAGACCTGCAAGTAGGCTAATTGTGGATGTATAGGATCCTCTTCGATGACGTTTTTCCAATGCCCTGCAGTGGTTCAATAGTCTACAGAACGCGACGACTGAGTATTGCAACCAATATCTAAGGAACACCAATGATTGACTTCAAGAAGAGGCAAATGTGCATCGTGGTACTGAACAAGGCAGAAGAGATATGGAAGCGGCTGGACATGAAGAGGACTCATCTGACGATGAGGAACATCTGCCTGGACACACTGGAAAACGTAGACGTTCCGAGTCACCCTCCCGTGAGAGAACGACTACTGGTCCTGCGGGTCCTGTGGACTTTTAAGTTGCCACATATGAGCCAACGAATGAACTATGTCTTCTGAGCCAGAAGGCTAGGTACGTGTCATTTTTGGTTTTGGTGCTTTTAGGCCCAGACCATCTGGCAGACTGGTTGATATTGGGAGGGGACATAGTTTGACTTCTGTTAGCTCTCTCGGGTATTCCAAAGGCCAAGTTGAGAGAGAAGAGAGAGGTAAAGGAAAGTACCCAACGCATCACCCAATTTTGAATTTTCTGAAGCCCCTCCTGCTCCTCTGGTATCAGTGATGACAACATAGCTGAGAGATCTTATCTGATAACAAAGTTACAGAACCCGCCTTCTCTTCTTCCTGTACCCTTTATTCATTGTCCTCAGGACCTCTACTCAGTCTCCTCTTCAACCTATATTTAGGGAACAGCACGGGAGACCCACAGGAGTTTTTT
Source organism: Tetrapyrgos nigripes (assembly GCA_013368315.1). Lineage (NCBI taxonomy): Eukaryota > Fungi > Basidiomycota > Agaricomycetes > Agaricales > Campanellaceae > Tetrapyrgos > Tetrapyrgos nigripes. The sequence goes on along the minus strand of JAACJM010000306.1, from coordinate 63,939 downwards.
TCAACCTGTTCCTGCCCCATCAAATTCCTGTCCCCGTGCTCACAGAAGCGGGAAACTGGGCGGGGTATAGGGTTTCTGGTAAATTGTCTACATATACATACATAGTAAGAACACAAAAAATGACTTTTAATTGGCCTTTTTCTTCTTGAATGTAGAATTTACTAACCAATTTGAGTGATTTTCCACCTGAAATGTGGCCAAAATCAATGATTTGGTTGCAAATGTGTCAAATGTGCCAACAAAATGACTGAATATCATTGAGTTAATGAGTATAAGCTATGCCTTCTGTTGCATAAAATGGTAAATTTGTGCATAATTCATGGATCTTTATGCTGCCGAAGAAAGGACTTGCATGAGGAGCATAATTGGCATAATCTTGCAATTTAATGCATTCTCATGCGTTTTTGGTCTTTTTCATCCCTTTATTATTGCATTAAAATGTACATGAGGCTTTTCCTGATGTCCACGCTGGCTGGCTCCACATCAGAGTCCGGTTCATCGCAATTTGTGTCATCCTTGGCCTGACAGTAAGGCATCAGCCCAATATGTGCTCGCAGGGCTTGGTCGTTTGGAGAGTACACTAAACAGTGTTCGCATTGGGGCATAGTAGTGGATGATAGTGGGGTGGTTTGGATATTTGGTGAGTGTTGATAAGCTAGTATAGCCCAAGGTAATATTAGTATTACAACACCATGGTTGAGGATGGGGATGAGACACTGAATCTTGATCAGACTCACATTGTAGGCGTGGTCTGTCCAAGTCTTCAATAGTCATCTTCAAACACCGTCAGTGTTACTTACACAGTCAACAACTTACATCCCACAAGTACTGCTACCCATTCTATTCTCCTTCTGTGATCTCGATTATCGACAGTATGCATGTTATCATCTCAACCTAGATGCATAGATAGCTTGAGGATGGACACTGACAGAACTCTGTTGAGGGTTTTGATTGAAGAAAACCATAGGACTGCAGTCCAACTGTGGGCTCTTCGCTGGGCGCTGGGCGCGGAGACGGAAATTAGAGATGGAAGTGGGAAAGCACTTGACTGTAATGTGGATGTGGAGGTTTTGAGTGCTGCGTAACTGCTAAATCGTGATTCCAGGATTTCATAGAGGACAGCTGGAGCTCCATGCACAGCTGACAATCTGCTAGCGAGTGATCTCGAAGTTTCATTCTGTTTTTGTCCCCAATGCCATGCATTCTGTGCCATTCCAGGATACAATTTACCACTGTGACCCAGAAATCTTCAAACAGAAATACTTATATGCTCTATTGGTCACTAATTGTCAAGATACAGTGGACAAAACCTTCAAAGCACATAGTCTCATATTATATCAGTAAAGTGTTATTCAGAGTAGTTGTTCATTAAGTCATTTGGCAGATTAGTACCAATACTTACCAGCATAGGAGACTTGCCTGTTTTCAATCACAAATAATTAATAAATTATCAACCAGTATGTATTTCATTCACAAAATTCACAAGTCAGGGAAATCGCCAACATCAATCAAAGGCAATGGGAAAGCAATCAGAACTGAAACAGACTGAAATAAGGCTTTTTATAGAGTTTACAAATTATTGAGAGAGATATATTCACAAAATCAGATATAAACAAGCTACATGGGCTTGATAATATGAAAAGAATCTAACCTAGAGGCACAGAGCTTATATAGGGCAGCCTGGAGAGGAGTGCTATATTCACCTCCCGGGGCATGTAATTCTGCTCCCTTCTCTAGTAAAAGCCTGACAATGTCTTTATGGCCATGATAAAGAGCGGTCTGGAGAGCATTGCCATATATGCCACTCTGAGAATTTATATTGGCCCCTTTCTCCAGTAGGAGCTTTACAATGTTTTCGTAGCCCCTATATACAGCAGTCTGGAGAGCATGTTCAAGACCCTGAGAATTTGCATCTGCTCCCTTCTCAAGCAAAAGCTTTACAATCTCTTCATAGCCCTCAAATGAAGCAACTTGGAGAGGAGTGCGATATACACAATCCTGAGCATTTGCATCTGCTCCCTTCTCAAGAAAAAGCTTTACAATGTCTTTATAGCCCCAATATACAGCAGCATGGAGAGCATTGCCATTTACATCTGCTCCCTTTGCAAGCAAAAGCCTTACAGTGTCTTGATAGCCCTTATAGGAAGCGGCCTCGAGAGGAGTGCCATATTCACCATACTGAGCATTTACATCTGCTCCCCTCTCAATCAAAACCCTAGCAATGTCCTCATTGCCATTATATAAAGCAGCCTGGAGAGCATTACCACATGGACCACACTGAGCATGTACATCGGCTCCCTTCTCCAATAAAAGCCTTACAATGTTGCCATTGTCCATATGTATGGCAGTCTGGAGAGCATTGCCATATTTACCCCCCTGAATATTTACATCTGCTCCCTTCCCAAGCAAAAGCTTTACAATCTCTGCATAACCCTTAAACGAAGCAGCTTGGAGAGGAGTGCCATATTGACCACCCTGAGCATTTACATCTGCTCCCCCCTCGAGCAAAAGCCTTACAAGGTTTTTGTTTCCCTTAACTAAGGCAGCCTGAAGAGCATTGCCATGTTCACCACTTTGAGCATTTACATCTGCTCCCCTCTTGAGCAAAAGCTTCACAATCTCTTCATAGCCATTTAATGAGGCAACCTGGAGAGGAGTGCCATATTCACCACCCTGAGCATTTACATCTGCTCCCTTCTCAAGCAAAAGCCATACAAGGTTTTTGTTTCCCATAAACAAGGCAGCCTGAAGAGCATTGCCATATTCACCACCCTGAGTGTTTATACATGTTCCTTCCTCTTGCAATAACAACACCATATTAGTAGGGAGACAGAATGGAAAAGCAGAGTCTGAGGATCTAGATAAGACCCTCAGCCATTTCTTATTTGTAAGCAAACGTAAACTCAAAGACTTGATTGGATCTTTCAATTGTTGTAGATTATTGACATGCTTTGGCCAAATGTTTGCAGCATAATTTAACAAAGGAAGCTGTTCGTATAAGGATTTATCCTCTCCAAACACTACCAGATAGATCATACATGATTGAGCAATGAATTCATGTGCCAGCTGATCATTTACATGAAAATGCGCTGCTGAACTTGATTTGATTTGATCTGAAAGAATATACTCTTTTACTGATGGATGTGCCAGTTTCAATGTGTGCCTAATAACTTCATTCCTCCAGTTGATGTCTTCTTGAACTACAATGACTAATGTTGAGTCAATAATTTTAGACACTCCATTCACCTCTATTCTCTCAGCTGCCTCTAACTTCTTTCCCTCAAAATCAATTCGAAGGATTTCAGGTAATAACTTCAAGGTTAGCTGGGTATATCCAAATAGAAGCCACCTCAAGATAGCTTGTACATCTTTCTGGTGACCCTTTTTAGTCCTGAGCAATGCTTTGACATAGGTCTCTTCCAGGTCTTCAGGCAAGTTCTTTAGGGCATATAGTATAGCTTTGCGAGTGGCTAATTCTTGCAATTGTTGAATTTGACAATCAACCCATCGGATCCTATGAAATATTTCAATCATCAGCTATAATACTTGAATCTAGAATACTTACTGTCCATGAGCTCCATTCACTAGAGCCTCTGTTACCTCTTTATGTACATTCACACTCAAAGGCCTCTCTTGGAAAACTTGTTCAATATGCCTTTGAATGTCTGACTTTACTACTTGTTCATCCAGTGATATAGTATCAGTAACAGAGCTGACTCCAATTGCACTAGCTGCATGTCTGCAGGACACAAGGATATGTATCTTTGAATCAACTTTAAGTAGATCATGAATGATGCTTGAAATTGAATGGTGATCTTGTGCCTGACATTCGTCCAATGCATCCATGACAATATATATTGCTGAAGAGTGTTGTTCCAGGAGCTGGAGTAAGGTTGCCTTCATAGCGTCTGCATGCATTTGAATTGTACCCGAGTCATATTGCTGATACAGATTTTGCAACGTTGTTTGATTGAACTTTATGCCAGTTGAAAGCATGATAGAGGAGAGCAAGCCCTTGTAAGTCCCTTTAACTTTGGTTTGGTCGAGAGTGTCAAAATAGAAGTAGAAGACAGTATGGCCCTCTGTCTTCAAACTTGTGATCACATTGGTGCTAAAATATATGATATTCATTTCTTGAAAAAGGAGAAAAGAAGCAATTTACTCACAGAAGAAAGGTTTTTCCAGAACCAGCTAAGTAATTTAATCAGCAATTGTTATTCTGATAAAGAGAGAGATTACCCCTACCTTTGCCCTGTAGCCACAATAGGCCACCGTTCATCTTCCAATCAAGCAACTTGGGATGGTTGAGAAGCCACATCCCAGTGCCTTTTGTCATATTCTCATATGCAGCATTATAATTGGCAGATGGATCAGGTGCATTGATCCACTTCTTGATGTTTTCCACTACTGATTGTAAGTATACAGTTCTAGTTTTTCACAAAATAATCCAGAATCAACCAACGTACTTGCATCCAATGTGACAAAAGTGTTACTTCCTCCTGTATTCACCAATGGTCAAATAAGCTAGTGAGCAATAAAATAGTCTTTACCTGTCTGAATGTATCTATTATCATAAATATTGTTATGAGAGTTGACTGTCTGGCTATAATCATTGCTAATAGTCTGGTTCTGGTTCCCCTGGACATTGTACATATGCAAATCTCTCCCTGCGGCAATGTTTGATCCTTGTGGAACTTGACCATCAAGGGACATATTGTTCTCAGCTGCGCTAGCAACTGGACCAGTATCTGAAGTAGAAGAGAATGAAAAGCACAGTTTATTTACTGAAGTCTTGTTTATACTTACCTGTTAATACCTGTCTTTTACGTTTGTTTTGTTCAGTCACATTGTCAATGCCTCGTTTCATCTTTCGAATGATGGTGGATGGCACTGGGCAAGAAGTTTGAAAAGTGTCTAAAGTCACATGTTGGTTTTATGAGAAGCAACGAGACATGAAAGATTAGGTTTCGGGAACAACCGGCTGACCTTGATGTAATTCAGTTTGCGGGCCTTTGACGCAACTTTAGCGCTCAATTCACTTGGATGATAGGGCACAGCGCAAGAGGTTTCACGCCGAAAATACAAAAATATCCGCTCGGCAGAAAGGCGTACAGAAACACACTTTTTTACAGATACATCTTATATCAGTAGTAGTGATGTGATCTATCCGTCGAGCGGATATTTTTGTCTTTTCGGCGTGTTTGAAAAGTGTCTAAAGTCACATGAGTCTTTATGAGAAGTGTAATGAAGCATCAAAGATAAAGTCTTGCGAAAGACCAACTAGATAAGATCTTCGAGCGCAACTTCGAATGGTACTGGTAACATCGACTCCTTAGTCGCCTCTCTAGCTTCTTCTCTGTTTCGCCTTCCAGACTGTCTGGTAGGCACTAGGTCAAACCCGGCGTAGTACTTAGTATGTGCATGCCGAGTCAATTAAATTATTGCATTCGGAAGTGGCTTTCCCGTCGAAATTTTACAGGCAAATTGAGTTATTCCACCGGCGTAAGTAATTGGAGTAACAGACAAGATACCAGCGTGTAAAAGACAGAAGAGAGGATGAAAGTCGAGGAGCAAGTGAAATTTCGCTGACAGGCAGCTGAGATGTACTGATGTCACAAGATGTGACAACAACGCTCATCGTCGACCATGATGAGCTCGACGTTACCGACGGCAACGAAGACTACAACACAACCCTGCGTTCATCGCCTTCCTCGCCTCAAAGAACACCGCTCCACCGCTCTTGAGATCTTTCCTTCTCCGAACCGACCCTGCCCAGCAGCCCAATACGCAACCCTACGCTATCCATCTGAAGGAAAATGATATCATAGGAAGATTACCTGCAACAATGTCTCTTAGGGACAGACAAGTGACTGACTCTCTTACATGTCCTCGCTTCGTGAAGAACACGCAAACTGACTGGTATTCCCCCTCTTTCTCTTCCCCCCTTCCCTGTGTGGTGCTACATTATATATGTGTTTCCCCCACCCTCCACTTCTGGGCTCTGTTCCCCCTTCGTCCCCTCCTCCCATCATTTGTACTTGGTCCCTTCCTTCACTCATCCTCTTTACCTCCTCGGACACTCTCATGGTTTTTCTCTCAGCCTCCTCCTCTCCTTGTCTATCCCCTCTCCATCCATCTTTCCTCCTCGCATCTATCCAATCACTTGACGTCAACCCATCTTTCAGCCAACGCCAGTGAATACCGTGTACCCAGCAAGCCCACACTCTCCCTTCCTCAGCTCCATTATGAACTCAAATTTGAACAATATTTCTCGCCGTTTTTGCGGGTTTGAGAACAGACTCATCGGTACTGGATGGATGGGTCTGTGGGTTGTCCCAGTACTAGGCGTAGAGCCGCCTACGCCAAATATGATTTGGGTCTGAGATAGATGGGTACTGATGATGGGGGGACGAGAATGAGGAGTCGATACCGAATAGCCTGAAGAAAACCATCAACTCGGAATTTACGAGGCACCTCTGCCTGCCCATATATCCTTCCACCTCTCCACCTAATCATTTACGCGTCAACGCCAATGCTTCCCTTATCGTCAACTCTTCTTTTGGCGTATTCCAAAGTTGTCCCACCGCCTCAGATACCACGAGTCCACGACGTTGGCGTTCATCGAGGCATTTCAATATCCATTTCTATCCTCCCTCGTCTACACTCCCTACGCCTGTTTGGCATCTATACGACATCTTCACCCTCCATGGCCTCTTCCTCTGCCCGGCGCTCGAGATATATCTGTATGGACACTGGCCTATATATGTCCATTCCGTTCGTCTTACAGCCTCTACCGCCGTCCATTATCTCGTTTAGACTGCTATGGACCAGGACGATACATACACTCCTTGTTCTCCCAGGAAACAACAATCCACAGTCCTCATCCTTTCTGCTGTCTCTCCTTGGAGTCCTTCATTCCTGCCCCACCATCTCCGAGTCTTACACGTCCCATATACAACCCTTCCTCCTACCCGCAGATATCCCACCACGCAATTGCGACCTTCATGTTGACGGCAACGGTGACAACAAAGAGTCCAAGTCAAAGGGTAGCGAGTCGGGAAGGGTGATAAACGGGTGTTGATGACGTCGCGGTGACGTGTTCATTTGTACGCGCTGTGCGCGTTGCCTCCACCGTTCTTTGACTATCACCTACGCAGCCGACACAGAACCACTTCCAGGTTCCTTTCAGCAGCCATTTCTTCACTCTCTTCTCCTCAACGCAACACTCTTTCGTCTTATTGCACCGAATCATGTCATCGTTCACGGAGGACCAAGGTAGATCCCAGGATGGACAGGAACAGACGCAAGCAGGCGGGGTCGTTTAGGAATGCTGGGCTTTTGGGTCTTTGGTCATCGAGATGGTGATAGCGATGGTGATGGAGATGGAGATACGGGTGGAAGTGGCTTGGGACTGGGGAAGACAAAACGAGTACGCTGAAGAGGAAGAATGCGAACACGGGTCTTCATTTCATCGCGTCATCGCATCCTTCACTACCTATGTCCACCTTCTCTCCCCAGTAATCCTCCACCCAACCTATCTGTCCCCGATTTCCTTGTTCCCGCTTTGCCCAACCCTTCCCATTGAGTTCGATCATGTCTCTGCCCATTGCTGTATGGGATAGTCGATAGTCCCTTCCTCGTTACCACCCATCCAACAGCGCGCTCGCTATCCCTTTATCCTTCTCAATACCTCCTCATGATGTCATTTTGGCCAAGAAGCATGGTAATGTCAGGTTGTGTCTCTTCAAGTCAGATATCAAGGAAGCATACCGTTTGCTCCCCATGCACCCACTCTGGCAACTCAAGCAGATCGTTACCACAGGCCTTCCAACAAAAGAGGAAGAAGCTCAGAGAATCACCACTAACGTTGTATGGAATACGGACTGAAACAACGATTTTCGGGGATCGAGACTCCAGTAATCTGTTTGTGTTGTTTAATGGATTGGTAGGATGGATTGTTGTCCATGAGGAAGGCGTGGAGCACATATACACCTATGTCAATGATTCATTCGGATTTCATCCGGAACATGAGTTGGAGTATTACGCACCATACGATGACTGATATCCCCCTCCACAAGTCAAGCTTTTATGTCTTTGGGATGAGCTCGGCATTCCTCATAGCAAACCAAAGCAACTGCATGGATTGACAATGATCATCATCGGTTTTGAAGTGGACCCTAATGGTATGTGGGCCCGAATGCCCATAGAAGCGAAGACAGAGTTGGTCACTGCCTTCAAGCCCTGTGGTAAACTTCGTCACTCTTTGATAGACTTCATACATCCATTGCTGAAGCCGGGTTTGTGCTTGATGTATGAGAAGATGAGTGGAAAGACAAACTTGCTTGTGAAGGTGGCAGTTAGTAGGGTGTTGTGCGATGAGTTGCAATAGCTAGCGAGTCGGTTAGAATCGAAGTGTGTATACTGCAATTTTGTACAGTGTATCAGTGGAAATCAAGTAGAGAGCAGAAAGCAGAGAACAAATAGACAATGAAGAATCAGAGAGCAAGTGGAGACTGAGGCTGATGCCATGTCAGACTGATGTTGGTACCATGACACAAAAGTGATAACAAGGGGTGAAGGAACAACAAAGAAAAGAGTAAATTGTAAAACCAAAAATAGAAGGGGAAAGATGCTGGCAGGAAGGGGGAACAGCAGTGGATAGATGAGGAATGAAGAGAGAAGAGGAAGAAAGGTAAATATGCAAAGAAGAAAGCATCAGATTGGGGAGGGGAGGGGGGTGGGGCGAGGAAAGAGGGCCAAAAACATTACAGTTTTGGATAGCCATAAAGACAAAGGCAGATAAAAAAGACGTGCTGCAAAGAAAACACATATAGTGAACTGCAGGGGTATCTCCTGGGTATTTTTGGCCAGACCCATACCCTACCCATGAAAACCCATACCCTTCTGATGGGTACAGGTTTTTGGGAGGTTTGGCAGGTAGCCTGCCTGCTCACAAGTATCTATATGTAACTATTTAAATATAACTACTAGCTATGCGGGATACATCAGTTTTGCTTTGTTCAAGCATTTAGCCACAGTGATCAAGGCATTTGGGCATGTGAACAGTGATGTGTCACTTACCATATTGGGATGATGCACATGGCCCAGACCCGTCATGGCAGCAAAATACCATGATAAAGAATTATTGAACTATGTACTAAAAAATTACAGAAAATGTACTCAGAGTAGTGAATACATTGAGGTAAACTATAGGTACAGAATTTTGGATGGCGGGTATGAGGGGTCAGCCTTACGGGTAAGGGTCAGCACAGGTTTTCAAATCTGGACCTGTACCCTTGCCTGCAAGATCCCTACCTGTGACCCCCCATGACCCCCCAACACATACAGGCAGCGAAAAGTACAAGAAGCACGATGAGCGTAGTGCACAGCAGAGGTGTGTTTGAAAGTGAAGAAAGGAAAGGAAAAAGTAAAAGAAACAAGAAAGAGAAAAGAGTAGTAGAAGAAGACAAGAGGTTTCAGATGTCAAAACAACAAAAGAAAATAAGAGGGAAGATAAGAAATAAGGACGACAAAACATCAAATGAACAAATTGCCAAAGCATGTGGATGATGATATGATGGAGGTGGGGAGGGGGAGAAAGGGGGAAGGAGTCAGAACGAGGGAACAGTGGGGAACAGAAAGAGCAAAGGGGATACATTACGAGGCCCTTTTAAGGGGCTTGTTCTTAGAATCTGTCATTCCAGTGTGTAAATAGGTCCTCTATTCAGTTGGCAAGCTTTGGTCATGCCATCATGCTGTTTCTTCACAGATTTTGGGCCTTGTTATTGTGCCATGCACAGTGGTGGTGTTAGGATTCAATCACGTTCAAGTGCTGTGCTCACATGTGTGCAAAACTGGTCCTTGTGTGGGGCCACTAGTGGGCAGGAGCTGCAGCAAGAAGCTTGTTGGAGTGGTGTTTGTAGATTGTGGAGTAAGTCAAATAGTAGTTAGTAGATCTTGTAGTAGATAGTGGTGCAATAGACAATATATGGGGTCCAAGGAGTGTCTGCACAAGTTGTCTAAAGTGAAGTGAGCCAATAAACAATGAACTAAGGTCCTATTGGCACAAAATAACAAGCTAGGGTACATGAGCAAGTATCTACATCTGTGCAATGCTATGTAATGAGTCATCTGAGAAATAAATAAGTAGTGCTGTGTAGGTAGTTACAGCCTATGCACAGGCTCAGGTCCAGAACTTGTTTGCATTGTAACAGGTGGCCTACAATGAAGTAATGGATAGAAGGTGAAAGTGAGAAATATGAATGGAACTAGAATATTTGCAAGGGAAGGCAGATGGGATAAGCCTGGTCGAGAGTTGGGGTACAGTGTTGGTTGCATGGAGGATTGGGTTAAGAGCCAGTGGGGTCCAGGAGGGGGGATCAGGGTGGAAATGTGGAGCACCATAGAGGTGAGGGGGAAGAGTTGAGTCAGAAGGAGTGTTGCAAAAAATACTTTCAAGAAGAGTTGAAAAGCAGTTGGTTGATGTTGAGGTTGGATTCAAGTCAACAAATGGTAAGAGGATATAATGATTGGTACTGATTTGATCTCATAAGACTTGGAAATGTTAGATTGGATTTGAGCTTCAATATGTTGTAAAGTTCAAAAGAAGCTAATGATAAAGTTTGGATAAAGGATAAAGTGTTAAAAAGCCAAAGCCACTCAACCAGATGAACAAGAAAGAAGGCTTCCTTCAATCAAGAAGAAAAAACGGGCTAAAAACAAGCAATTGCACCTCACCTGCAAGAACAACACTCCAAGATATCTCCCTGCAAACACTAACACAACCTCATTCATCTGTTCTACAGGCCATTCTGCCCAAAATGTGACACCAAAATGTGATTAAGGTCAGCAGAGTACTTAATTGCTGGAAAATGTGTCAGAAAAGTGACCTGGTGGTAGCTTCCAGGGTTGGATGGCATTGTTCAGAAGAGATTTGAGAATATAGATTGAAGAGGAGGGTGAGTAGAGGTCCTGAGGACGGTGAATCGAGGGTATAGGAAGAAGAGAAGGCAGGTTCAGTAAATTTGTTATCAGATAAGATCTCAGCTATGTCATCATTGCCAATGCCTGAGGAGCAGGATCACTGTTCTCTCTCAATTCGTCTATTGCAGGAGAACTAACAGAAGTCAAACACTCTTGTATGTCCCCTCCTCTATACAAAAAGATTCCCCAATATCAACCAGACGGCGGTCCAGGCCTAAAAGCACCAAAAATGACGTGTACCTAGCCTCCTGGCTAAGAAGGCACTGTTCATCCATTGGTTCATATGTAGCAAATTGAAAGTCACATAAAATTCATTTGGACAAGGTACAAGCATTCTACTTTGCATATTTACTGCCTAAATTGATACATAAGTAGTAGGGAATGAATAAATCTTGTCAAGGCATTTTTCAAGTCAAATAATCTACCTCCACTTGAAAACATTGTTGTAGCTACATTATGAGAAGGACAAGATAAAGGCCATTGTGTTCAGTCATGGTGAGTACTCGAGAGTCTTTGCAGAACAGCCACGCGCCGTTGCAAGACATAGCACTGGGGCAATAAGGAGCAGATCAAAGACAGCCCAAGCTTGAGACTCGAAGTGGGTCCTGCAGGTATTTGAAGTGTCATGGATCTGCGCAGCGAGAAGAGACATTAGTATATGACAGGGCTGAAAGTTTAGGACGGACAAAGGACAAAAGGACATAAGGACATATATGATGTGACACTCACTAATGATTGCCAACGAGTCTATAACCTCGGTCTCCGAGCAGCACCATGACCATGCGCACCCAGGCGTCAATACCCCAAGCCAAGGACATCACAACCTGCATCTCGTAGTGTTGCACATGGCTCCACTCGACTCCGGCTAAGCCGATGAGTTGAGCTGTTATATAGTCGAGCCGAGTCAAGTAAACGTAAGCCGGCTTTGTATTAATTGGCTTCGGCTCGCTTGCAGCCCTAGTTGTGTCCACTGATTCACGTCATCGGCTGTCTCAAGCTGCTTCAAAATTTGTCTTAAGACCGCCCTACGTCTTTACTGAGCGAGTTAGACAATAGGTATATATTTTTCTCACTCTAGAGATCCTAAAAAGACCTGATAAGTGTCAGAAAGTCTCTTTTGTAATGTCGTCTCATTATTCAGATATTGACCCTGAATAATATATTGTACAATTATATTGTAGAAATATATTACAACTCTATTAGACAAGAAGCTGTCAGCTCACACTGGCTCGAGTCAAGTCAGTGCACTTTTTTGCGGCTCTAGAGCCGAGTCATTGATTTGACGAGTCAGAGCCGTTGGGAGCCGAGCCAGAGTGAGCCAAAGCCGAGCCGGTGCAACACTAGCATCTCGTCCCACCCAACCTCCAACCCAGAGATTCTCGACCAGTCCTGCAGGCTGTGAGGGCGACTCCTCCCTTGGCCGGTCAAGCAGCGCCAGCTCTCCTCAGCTGAAAAACCCTCGAAAAATCTGTCTCAAAGGCTTCCAGGTGGTTTTACCCATCACTAGAAGCACATTTTCGTGGTCGACAACGCTTGGTAATGCCGTTCAGTGAGGTAGGATTGTCTTGCGTGAGTCGAGAGCCCACTACTGCCCACATCCGTCAACATCCTAGTCTTAGTCATAGGTTCATTCCCGGCATGTCTTGTGCGATGTGGGGCCATGCACTAGGCGTAACGGTAATGGGAAGTGGATAGAGGAGAGTAGGATTGCGTTTGAAGAGAGCCTTTGATTGGGTTCAAAGTACCATCATTCTAGAGCATGTCAGAAAGAAAAGATCAGTACATGAGTATAGACTCAGATAAAATGCGAAAAAGGCAAAACGAAAATAAGCAATGCATAAAGGCGTGAAGAACAAAAGAAGAACAAAACACTCACCACCAGGTGTCTATAACATAACGCTCATCTTCAACTGCAACGCTACCGTCAAGGTCCCCTGGAATGCCTCAGTGCTCAAAACCCAACATAAACCCACTCAATCAGCAAAACGACTGATGACCCTTCCGTCCTGACTCCTACCCCACTCCCAACAAGGATTTGCAGCACCCAACCAGCGACACAACACGCAACCACCAGCAACAACACACCGAGACTCCCGACCCAATTCGACTTCTACGTCCATGCCCATCTCCATCTCCAAGGCCCATGGTGCCAAACAGCCAGTCCCCAAATTTCCTGAACCAAAACCCGCGGGATCCTATCTAGTCCTCCGGTACTCGCCGCTCAGGAGTCCATTGTCGATGAAAAAGTCATTTCAGCTTCAGTGAGGTCAGACGGATTGCGTTGAGAAGAGGAAATGAGCAAATTGCCAATTGCTGGGAGTGGAAGTGGATTGCTGACTAGATGATGACAAACGAAAACAGGTGGGGCAAAAGTCGGCGCCCACACTGCGACTAGGGTCATGCACGACATCGACCATGTCACCCCCACATCGTCTCACGTCAACCCAGCGAAACGTTGTCATCCTCGTGAGTGCCATAGCGAATGCGAAAAATGACGGAGGACAAATCAAGAGGGGAGTAGCTATAACTGACGTATAGAAGGCGTCAGACGCGTCAAGTAGTGTATATGTGAAGATATAGGGAAGGGGGTAGGTGCGAGTTGGCATTGTTGGAGCGGATAGCGGTTGGCTGTTGACCCGCCAATGAGAGAGCTATTGACTGAACGGCGGAAAGTGGCATTGAGGAGGTATTGAGAAGGATAAAGGGATAGCGAGCGCGCTGGCTGTACAGCGATGGGCAGAGACACAATCGAGCTCAATGGGAAGGGCTGGGCAAAGCGGGAACAAAGAAATCGGGGACAGATGAGTTGGGTCGAGGATTATTGGAGAGAGTGAAGGATGTGATGACGCGATGAAATGAAGACCAGTGTTGGCATTCGTGCTCTTCAGCGTACTCGTTTCGTCCTCCCCAGTCCCAAACCACTTCCACCCTTATCTCCATCTCCATCGCCATTGCTATCACCATCTCGATGACCAAAGACCCAAAAGCCCAGCATTCCTAGACGACCCCGCCTGCTTGCGTCTGTTCCTGTCCATCCTGGGATCTACCTTGGTCCTCCGTGAACAATGACATGATTCGGTGCAATAGGACGAAAGAGTGTTGCATTGAGGAGAAGAGAGTGAAGAAATGACTGCTGAAGACAGTGGTTCTATGTGTCGGCTGCGTAGGTGATAGTCAAAGAGTGGTGGAGGCAAGGTGCACAGCGCGAACAAATGAACACGTCACCGCCATGTCATCAGCTAGAGCCAAGAAACAGCTGTTGCTCTCAATTTGGAGGAACCAGCTAAAGCACTGTGTGGAAGCTCAGTTGGGTTGCTGACCTTCAACCTGGCACTGGTCCTAATTGAGACTAATTAAGCTTGAGGGCGCTAACAGATACAATCTCCTCGCTTTCTATGGAGTTGTTTTCGGTGGGGTATTTTCTAGCATATGCATGTTTGTGAGTATCAATTCCCATTATTTCTCATTCATTGTTTCTTTTCTAGCAGTCTCGTCACTACCTTGATCTTGTCTCATCTTTCTCTTTCCTTTTTCTTTTCCTTTTTGGGTGTTGTTAGTCTCAGATCTATACCTATACGGAATAAACTAAGTCAGTAATATAGATAGTTAGTAATGAATAAAATGAGACAAGTGATAGTACTAACCTCCTCAGCCAGGACACAATAACGGTCAAGTGGATGAGGAGAAAAAAGTTAAGTAAGCGGACTAAATAGTGAGAACAAAGGCTCTAGGCAAATGAAAACACACAAACATGATAAGAAGTATAAGGAAATTGATAAGATATAAATATATCTTACAGCACACCCCCATCCTGCCAGCGCAGTGGAGGTAGGATAAGTCTAAGAAGAGAAGAAAGAAAGTAAAGAAAGAAAGGAAGGAAGGAATCAAATAGGTCCAAGATTGAGAGCCCGAGTATGTTGAGAGTGTAGGTCTTTTTGTAAAGCTTTAGTGAAATATCAGCAATCATAGAGTGGGTAGAGACCCAGGAAAGAGAAAAAGAACCTGAAGACAAGTGAGAACGGCAGAAATGGTACCTAATATCAATATGTTTCGCCCGTTTGGAAATGGTATCACCAGAAGCAATATCAATGGAACTGTGATTATCAGAAAGGAGGGAAAGGGAGATGGCAAGGGAAAACCAATAAGTAAAGTGAAGGACTGTAACCAAAGTGCCTTTTTCATTGCGTGAGTCAATGCCATATACTCGGGTTCTGTTGAGCTGAGCGCCACTGTCTTCTGACGTACGGCCGACCAAGTAACTGGGCCGCTGTTGATGAAAAAGACATAACCAGAGATAGATCTCCGGTCACTCTCACTGGAGCCCCAGTCCGCATCTGTATAGCCAACATCGTCTGGTCTCGGAAAAACACAAGACGCATTGCTATCCTCTCCACCCCCATAATGAATGGCATAGTTCTTCGTACCTGAAAGATACTGCAGTACCCCAAGCACATGTATGGCATGAGTTCTGGTAGGACGTGAGTTATGCTGACTCAGGACCGTGACTGCAAAAGTGATATCAGGGTGAGTCATAACAGCCAGGTACAGGAGACAACCAATCAGTCTCTGGTAATAGGTACAGAGAGTGTCATCAGTGGTAGGGATTACAGGAAGGCCAGAAGAGGATGACGAAGCTTCGGAATCAACGATTTTTTGATGGAGAGGAACGGATTGGGGATGGCAGGACTCCATGTCAAATGTCTCCAGGACCTCAGAGACGTACACCTCCTGTGATAACCATAGGCTATGGCTTTCCCAGTTGTGAGTGATTCGAATACCAAGGAAAAGTTCAGCAGCACCATTGTCAGTTAATTCGTACTTTGTCCTGATCTGAGTAACCAACCAAGTATAAATACCTGGATGGTTATGGAGGTTGAACCCATCATCAACATGGAGAAAAATGAGAAGGATATGTTCATCAAGTTTATCAGGCAGTTTTATGTCTGGAAGTTGTCCAGCGGACCACTTCCCAACAAAGACACCTGGGTCGGCAGGGCAAACAATGAATCCCAATGACTCTAAGAACTCTCTAAGTTCGAAATACCATTCCCAGACAGACTGTTTTAGGCCATAGAGAGCTCGCATGAGACAAAAGAATTTGCCTCGTCAGCCAAAACCAGGGATTCCATGAATGAAGACATCGTGATGTAATGGGGCATTGAGAAAGGCAGTTTTGAAATCGAAGGTGGATAACAGCCAGCCATATTTGGCTGTGAAGGCAAGACACCACCGCACAGAGTCAGGGCATACCACAGGAGCAGACGTGCGGTCGTAATCAGCAGGAGTCTGATTACAACCAAGTACTACCAAACGGGCTTTAAAACCAGCAATGGTGCCATCTGGGTGATATTTGTAGGCAAACGCCCATTGTAACCCAATTGCCTTCCGTCCATCAGGCAAAGATCCCCAGAGTTGTCAGGCGTTCATCTTCCAGCTTCATGGCATCAATCCACGAGGTGGCATCGGGTCGCGAAATAGCTTCCCATAGGGTTGCAGGGGGTTTCCTGAGGTCCACAAGAGAAGAAAGGTTCCGGAGCGGAGGCCAATAATGCTGCTGGTGAGATAATGCCCTCGAGATCTTCAAGCCCAATGATCTCAGACGGAGGCAATAAAGCATCTGCCTGATTGACGGCTAAGCATGCCATCAGTGCTTCCAGTGGAGGTATGCATTCCTGAGCAGCTTCCCTGGCTGCCTTGTTTCTTGCCCTTGTGGCATTCCCCTTCTGTCTAATCACTTCTGAGCGTTCTCTAGCCTGTTCCCATTGGGCATCTGACTTTTCAAGCAACAGGTCAAGCAACTGTTGCTTGACTGTTGCTTGACGTTGCTTGACTGTTGCTTGAATGTTGCTTGATGTTGCTTGACTGTTGCTTGACTGTTGCTTGACTGTTGCTTGGCCCTGCTGGAAGATTACTTGGAAGTTGCTTGAGTACAATCCACTTGAGAGTAGTCTGAGGATGGCTTGACTTTCTACTTTGGATGTGGCTGTGCTTATCCTAGTGTAGTGAAGTTCACTACACTTCATTTTACAGCAAGTTACTCACATTGAAAGGCTCATTCATTGAGGAGATATCATTTATACATACCCCATTCTCCATTTCAAATTGCTTTAACCACTCAGTCAAGTACATAATTTTAAAATTGAAGAGATAGAAAAAAAAGTTTGAGAAAAATAAATTTATTGTCACATTCATCCAGTTAATTTCACAACTATGTGGATGCTAAGTATGTCTGAGCATTATGTGCCTCTTTAATAGGTAATAGCTAACTTGGAGTAGTAGGCTGGTAGCTTGAATTTCTGGTGGCCCATATTTTATTCATACTGTTGCTTAACTTACCCTTAAGTGTTGCTTGACTGTTGCTTGACCTGTGAGAAGTGTTGTTGGATGTTGCTTGACTGTTACTTGATGTTGCTTGAGTGTTGCTTGACATTGCTTGAGTGTTGCTTGAGTGTTGCTTGAGTGTTGCTTGACGTTGCTTGAGTGTTGCTTGATGTTGCTTGAGTGTTGCTTGAGTGTTGCTTGATCCGTTGCTTGAGTGTTGCTTGAGTGTTCCTTGATGTTGCTTGACCCAGTGCTTGACCATTGCTTGACTGTGACTTGACCATTGCTTGACTGTGACTTGACTGTTGCCTGTGCCACTACAATTGAAGCTATCACTCAAGCCAAATTCAGGCCACCTCCAACTACTCTTGAGCCATCTGCTTATACATCTGTGAAACACCTTTTATATGTCTGAATTTCAGAATATTTTCTGGCTTGCTTAACTATTGCCAATGGGTTGCTGCAGGTTGTGGGGTACAGGTCTCACTGGTATGGATTTGGAAACCTGTGCTGACCTGTACCAGTAGAGGCAGACCCATTGTACCTGCCACTCAAAATTCCTTACTACTACTGTTCATGTATATTACATCTAAATATCAATTACTTATATGGTGTCTGACCTGCCAATAAGTATAGTAGGTGACACAGCTAGTAATTATATGGAATGAATTAGAATAATTAGACACACTCAAGAACAGATGGGTTACCCACCAGACCCGCTGAAAACCCATACCTGTTCAGGTATGGGTCAGCTCAAAAGTATCTGTAGGGTACCTGTGCTGTTCACTAACTACTGCAATTGTCTCTGTATTATAAAAGCTCATTGATAAGGATGTTTCTGTTCTCTCTGAGTTAGCATATTTAAAAAGCAAGCTATCTTATACAGCTGGGAAAATCTAGCAAAACTGAGCATTTGAGACTCAGAAGAGGCTAAACCAGTTTGCAGTAGAGGGTGTGGTAAGTATGATATCCATCTCCTCAATAAATGAACCTTTCAATGCAAGTAATTTATTGTACAATGAAGTGTAGTGAAGTTGAGTAGACTGGGATAAGCACAGCCACACTAAAATTAGAAGTCAGGCTACCCTCAAGCTACCTGAGCCAGGGTAGCTTGAGTGACAGTAGCAGTGCCCAATGACTTTTGAGAACAGATTGAATTTTAAACCTGATTTATGTAGTGATTTTTTTGAGGCCAATGCTAGTGACTTCAATATGACTTCAATAGGTTTTAATAGCACTTAAATGTTGTTCCACTGTTGGTTTTCTGTTGCTGGATGTTGCTTGACTGTGTTGCTTGATGTTGCTTGAGTGTTGCTTGGCCTGTTGCCTGACCTGTTGCTTGACCTGTTGCTTGAAAAGTTGGTGGCCCCGTTTGATCGATCAACGGAAAAAGACGGAAAAAAAAGGATGTTCCAAGTGGTGTCCCAGAGTGAAACCGTGGTACAAGATCAGGGACCTATTAAAGGATGCCCATAACCTGTTGTTGGTCTCAGATCTATACCTATACGGAATACACTAAGTCAGTACTTGCTCCTCAGCCAGGACACAATAACGGTCAAGTGGATGAGATTAACTACCTATATGGAATACACTAAGTCAGTACTTGCTATATAGATAGTTAGTAATGAATAAAATGAGACAAGTGATAGTACTAACCTCCTCAGCCAGGACACAATAACGGTCAAGTGGATGAGGAGAAAAAAGTTAAGTAAGCGGACTACATAGTGAGAAAAAAGGCTCTAGGCAAACGAAAACACACAAACATGATAAGAAGTATAAGGAAATTGATAAGATATAAATATATCTTACAGCATTGGGCAGATGAGTGTGACTAGGAAAATGGTTCTGGGAGGGTCACACTCGAGTTTGAGTGAGGAATGATGGGGACTGACAGCTGCACGCTGCCACTACTGCTGATTCTCGACATTGAGGGCCAGAATGACAATCATTGATATCTAGGGCCAAGAGATGTCTGGACATTTTGGTTGCTTTTACCACGTTACATTTGCAGTTATTTTGCCAGTTTCGGGGTGGAATGACTTGTTGGATGGAGGAATGAGTAGTGAAAAGTGAGGAATGGAGAGCATTCTTATGATTGTCCTTGGTCTTCACCTACATCAGACTTTGCTGTTGGTGTTGATGTTGGTTTCTTATGCCTCTATTTGATGATGGGTGACTTGGTGGCTCGATTGGGCTTTGTGCTCTTTGCTGTGTGATTGTGGTGTTGGCACAAAGCTAGAGCTGAGTTGGGTTTAGCTGTTGCATTGGGTGTCTGGCAGCATGTTGATGATCTTTGGATGTCGGTTTCGATTTTCTCCTCCTTTTTGATTCTTTTTGTATCACTCTTTCTTTCTTTATCTTCACTTTTGTTTTGTCACTATGACCTTCCCTGTCTTAATGATTGTTTTATTTGAACTTCACTAGTCGACACTAGTTGATAAGCACATCTTTCTTTTGTGTCATATGTTTACAACGCGTATGTCCATGCTCTGGATTGATAATTGGCTGCATGGCTCAGCACATACGCAGAAGCTTGAGTATTTCACTCATACTACTTTGTAAGTAGTTTATGTAGTCAATACAAGAGTGAAATTTTGGATGATTTTGTTGAGGGCCTCGTAACTTGGCATGCAAAGCAGTGGCTCCTTGCCCCAGTTCAGATTGTAACAACAGCGTCCAGAGAAAGGATGACGCATACATCTGTGTGACTTACCTTCCATATATAGAATATTAGTAAGCAGGTTGGTCTCTTGACCGGCGGCTTAAAAAAAATTTCATTCCTCACCCTTTTGCACCCTTTCTTTTTTATGGCCTATCTCTTATGCAATTCAGTGCCTGTTATCCTCATCTATTTCTCTTTATTACCACTAAGTACTTCTTTCTCCCTCCTTTTTTTCTCTCACCTCTATCACAATCTTTTTCTCATAATCTTTCATATCCCCTGCCATCTTAGCATCAAAATTTTCACCGTCTATCCACCTTTCACAGTTACACTGTGACTGTACCACTTTCTTTTCACACCCTTTTTTCCACATTGCCATTACCATTCTCTTTCATGTTTGATATTACAGCAGTTTGCAAATCGATCCCAGTAGAACACAGCAAATAATTAATAGCTGAACTAATGTATACATACGCGTCTTCGTCTTCTACTTCATCTACGCTGTCTGCCACAACGTCTACATTGCCTATACTTTCTTCTGGCTCACTATGTCTTCTGACCATGACAAGTTGGACTCTTCTCAGTCTGACTTCCCTGAAGACCCTTTGTCCAAGGAAGCTGATGCCCTCGTTACCAAATTAAACGCGCAAAGAACTGGGAAGAGCGCATATGAGGTATGAGAGATGCTGACAGTGTAGAAGGGAAGAGCTGGGTTGGGTGCAGCGTAAACAATGTGGAAGTTGAAGGATGCGCAGTAGACAGTATGGAGTCAAGCTATTTTTATTATTGTTTACTGAGATCGATCGTGCCCTGCAAGTCTCATTAATTTGCAAACTGCTGTAATGACCATCATGTTCTTCATGTAGGTATCTGTTCACAGACAGCTTTAACTATTTGATTTATTCATACTTATTTTATTCATACTCTTTTTCTACTACTTACGCGAATTCCTTATTCTTCCTTTACGTATTCTACCATTTATTACTCTATGTATACCTATGTTTACCTTGTATTATGCTTTCTATGCCCTCAAATATATTGATCTGTTTGTTCCTTCTGCAGTTTTGATGTTGAAACAATCATCCTCTGGGGTTGCAGCACTAACAAATTTTAAGCTAAGTAGATCCCCAAATACCGAGTAACTCTCATGGTCGGCGAATCATGAGTTCAATGAACACCTTCAAGTTTTCTCATTCTCTGATGATGTATGATATCAAGGCCAGATCTTGGAACTCAGGGTCAACATCATGGATATTTTGTCTGAAGTAAAACCTATGGCCTCGTACTCGCCACGCGCAGCGTTGGCCCACATCTCTTTCATCTATACTCAATGGCTTTTGTCATGCAGGGTGGCACCAGATTCAGTCAGCCATTTGGCCCGTTGCCAAGTACCTATTTGATTGCTGATAAGGCATGTCAAGGTTTCTTGTCACTGCTGTGTGACTGATGACAGAGAACCTGAGCCTGAGCAGTATATCAGCGAAGTGGCCAGAACCATTCTTGTCATAATAAGAATGTGTCAATTACGAGGCTGAAGAATGAGGCTGAGTTCTTTACACCCGTTTTCCGCTTGTGGCTATATGAATTGTTCCCGTTTTCTCCCGGTACTTTCTCTCCAGTTTTTCCCTTACCCCCTGACCACTACATACTGGTATTGCATGTTTTTGCGGTGACCCTCGCTAATTCGTCTAAATCACCATCGTTACAATAACCATTCTCCCTGTCTTTCTCGGTCAGGTCGATGCTGCACTATACTGCATTCCTGCCCACCTCCGACTCAATCGACGTGTAAGCTTCTCATCGTCACCAGCCTCTCCTCTCTGCTTCTCTCCTTGCAAATAAAAAAGCTGTAGTATCTATATATTTGTACATGAGAACAAAATTAATGACTAGTCTATGGTAAATCCTGTGGCCTCATACTCGCCACGCCTCAGCGCTGGCCCACACCCCTTTCATAGTGAGTAACTTGATAAATTTTCATGTATTGCACTCTACATGTACTTAGACGTAGTTTAAATTTTTAAAAAATACCTTCTGAACATTTTTCTACACTCATTAGTATATCAGCCACCCATCCGCGGATGATCGAGTCATCCGACGGATTGGCATGTTTGAGCAACTCATCAGAGTGGATGGATCCGCATCAGATGCTGTTCGGATGCGGATCCATCCACTCTGATGAGTTGCTCAAACATGCCAATCCGTCGGATGACTCGATCATCCGCGGATGGGCATCTGGTTTTTCAAGCTACTACTCAAGCTACCTGAGCATGAGTAGCTTGAGTGTAGCTTGACTCTCCTTTTTGGGTGTGGCTGTGCTTATGCTACTGTAATCAACTTCATTACACTTTGTCTCACAACAATTTACTCACATTGGAAGGGTCATTCATTAAGGAGATGTATATTGTACACACCACATGCCTCATTGCAAATTGGTTGAGCTTCTACTGAGTCAAGTACATACACTTTAAAATTGCAGTCTCATTTTGTGCAAGTCTTAGCTAGATGTTCCCAACTGTATTAGACTGCTTGCCTTGCGAATATGGTGACTTAGAGAGAACAGGCAGATCCATATGAATGAGATTTTAGTATACAAAGGCAATGTCAATCATTTTACAAGCCAAAAAATAGTCTAGACATATTCAAGAGAAATTAGGGCATATCAAAGGCATTTTAGGGGCATATAAAGTAGTTGGAGGAAGCTTGAGGTAGCTTGAGTGTAGCTTGAGTGTAGCTTGATTGTAGCTTGAGTTCTCTAAGTATGTATATAATATCTACTCAGTTAGCTGATACTACTTACTGTGAAATAGTATTTTTTGTTGATGAGAAGAAGTACTTTCCAGTGTTCAAGTGTTCAGCCACAATCCTGAAGGTTTGCAGCAATGTAAAAATTGACATGTCACTTACTATTATGGAAATCACACATGCCAGAGTAGGCTCGGCACCAAAACTACTTTCATTGAAAAATCATCCAACTATGAGCTAGAAACTACACAAAACATACTCAAAGTAGTCATAAACTACACGTAAAATATCCTCTGTGGCGGGTACGGTGGGTCTGCTCTATGGGTCCAGGTCAGTGCGGGTTTTCAAATCCGGACCTGTACCTACCCGCGAGACCCCTACCCATGACCCCCCAAACAACTATTTATACTATTAAGCAGATCTCTATTTACATTCTGTACTCAAAGATACTTTAGGCAATCATAAATCATCAACAATTGGCTCCCAATAGTATGCCCCACTCCCCCATTTAATCAATCCAATATCCTTTGAAGTTGCTGCTTTCTTTACCAGTCTGGAGAGAAGCTGGGGTTGCATTTTCAGGTTTCAGAAAATTCACACTACTTTCTGCAAGGTGTGATCACGATTAGCAGGAACCATTGGTATATACTGAGTAAAAGCCTGCAGTGGAACAGCATATCCCGAATGAGCCAGGTATTCTGGATTCATATAGTTAGCATAAGGCATTGGGGATGATTCCAGGAATAGGCAGGAAAGGGAGCACTGGCAGTGAGTACTGGTAAAACTGAGGAAGGAGCTCTCTGAATTTCGGCGCTAGTATTAGGTGGCTTTTTTTGTTGAGGATCAATGAAGCTAGCGAGTCACTGT
The DNA here is from genome assembly GCA_013368315.1 of Tetrapyrgos nigripes. Lineage (NCBI taxonomy): Eukaryota > Fungi > Basidiomycota > Agaricomycetes > Agaricales > Campanellaceae > Tetrapyrgos > Tetrapyrgos nigripes. Next base: position 40,361 of record JAACJM010000306.1, on the reverse strand, counting down.
CTGAGTTTTGCCTGAGTGAAAATGATATTGAATCAATCTATCAAGGCTTGACAATTCAGCTGTAACTTACCAGCATTCTGAGGTTTCCTAGTTTGTTGAGGCAAGTCTGCATAGGCCTTTGTAGTACTTAACATACATTGTTTTTCATTGTACAAGTGTGCGTTCCACCATCATCATCAATTCATTTTCTTTTCGGGGGGCTCCTCTTTGGGGTCGCCGTGTTTGGCTAAACTAATCTCTACTCAAACAAAGTGAAAGCGAAGGCAATTAAATATATTTTGGGACAGATAGCGGCATACAAGAGCTTATCTCCAAATATATGACAGAAACCCCTCCAAACAGATTGTCTATCAAACAGTATTTGGCATGGTAAGAGTGTACACAGCTAGGCGGAATGTCTGTCGAAGCTAACTTTACCACAACAAAATTGGCAATTGTGCTCGCAGATGTTTTGATTGCGTTTGGGGCGCAGTAAGGTCTAAATGGTGATGTATATAGCTGAGATCAACCGCACACAGGCTTTGTAGTAACTCAAAAATGTTTCCATTCCTTGGCGCAAGAAACAGAGGGTATGCAGCCGCTGCTTGACGAAGAGAATCGGCGAGAGTCATGGCGGTATGAGGACAAAAAGCGATATGGAAGGCTATGGAACGAGATAGAACAAAGTGACATCATGCGGAGATCTCCGTTTCAAATTTTAAACCCCCCTTGCCAGGACCGGCTGATCGATTTGTGGGACACGTCCCTCTCCTCCCTTCGGTCGGAGTCGGGGACCTGTTCAAATTGACCGTCATATCTGACCTGCGAAAAAATGGAAGATCATCGTTGAGCCACCTGCAAAAAGTTGCGAGCTAAAACCTGCAGAAAAATTGAACAGGAACGACCTGTGAAAATTGCCAACTTACACGAAAAGCAACCTGCAAAAATCGGAGTGTATATTGGAGACCTGTGAAAATTTCTGGTTCCGTCTGGCTACCTACAAAAAATTCATGATCCTGTAAACAGTAAGAACTTGCAAAAATTTGCTGAAAACGGAACCTGCAAAAAGCGGAATTTTTGGACAATATTACTGCCATAATTTTAGTCGGATTTGTGCGGATTTGCCCAGAGTAAGGCTGCAACCAGTTAAATACTGTTATGGCCCAGGATGTAACATAACAGGTAACTAGTTGTATTCGAGTATAACATGTTATAACTAGTTATTAACTGATTTTCCTGCTGGCTTTTTCCCACCGGAAACAAGCTTTAATGAATCAAACATGAACAACCCACTCTTCAACCAAACTTTGGAGCACACAGCGAGCGTAGTTGTCTCCGCCTTCATTGATGACTGTAGATCAGTACAGAGGTGGCGTGAGCTTGAAAAGAGACGTTCAACAGACACACTGGTTTCTGGGCGATATGAGATATGACTGGAAATCCTCGTGTGTCTTCTGTAGTCTTAGAGTGACTCTGTATAATTATCAGTTAGAGATGTACCGAGAGTGGAGCCATCAAAACATACCCTCCACCATTGTAAGGGTTTCATACTATCACCTGCGCCACCTTCACTAGCAATATACCTCTCAAACTCAGAAGGTAATCCTCCATTGGAGCTTGGTAAGTTCCCGTCATCAGAATCAGAGGGTATATCATCGAGAAGCTCTTGTACGAGTTCAGCATGTATAGAGCCCTTTTTTGGCTTCACTGGGGAAGTGCTGTTCAGACCAAGAGGGATTGAGGAGGCATATGACTCATAGACATGCTGAAAGAGAGATCGTGCACGTTGATACTCATCTGATTGGCGTTTTCCAAACCAATTAAGTCGAAACGAAGGGTGACAAGCTATAAAAACGTTCAAATCAAGATACAAATATACTACAGTCAGATATCTCATAATGCATTATCTCATACTGCATAAATGCCATAATGCATAAGGTTTTGGCAGAACAAAATGGCCTTTCCCCCCCAAATCGTATCTCATAATGCATAAATGTCGAAATGCATAAGGATTTTCTGGAACGAACTCTATGCATTATGAGATATCCGACTGTATAACCTGGCTCTTGCCGGTCGCAACAACATAGAATTGATTTGTCTTTGCCAGTTCGTGATATTTGCTGAGCTTCTGGAGACCGGCGTCGATTGCAGAGGAATATTTCGAGTATTTGGGGTCCTTGCCTAAAGCTCTGAGCTTCTTGTCCATGTGACGATGCATCGGTAGGACAAAGGGCAATGTGGGGGTGTCTGCTTGAGACATCATATGTGTGACTTTAGTAAAGATCTGAAGATCTGAGGCCAAGACGAGAACTTACCTCCAGGATGCATTCAATTTCCTCCAAGGTCTTCCAATCCTGCTTGGATAGACCAAGAGACCGAAGGTCCTCATGCTCGAATACCCATACGTTGATTGCCTGTTAAACAATAGAAGTAAGCACTCGAGCATCTAATAATGTTAAGTACTTACTGATTACAAAAGACGGGCACAACAAATCATCGTGTGAGTAGAGTTCCAGCGAGTACGAACATCCCGAACGACTATAAGCTTGAATAAGGGTGTGCCTTTGTCGTTCTTTTGGGAAGGCGAGTATTGCTTGCGAGCACACCTTCGAAAGCTTGTACGCCTTTGTGGTGATGATACAATTTCTGTCGTGATAATGCGAAGCTAAAAAGCATAATTCAGTGGACAGAAAGCCACTTATATATCAAACTCTTACCCGTTTCAACGCACTGGCAAACCTAGCCTCTTTAAGATCAGAGGTTTCTAATAGACTGTCTTCCCCTTTCTCGCACTCATTGCTTTCACTGTCGCTTTCATCCCCATCATTCCCATCATTGTCTCTCTCTGCTTCCATAGCTTGCAAGTCCTCATCATCGGCTTCATCATAATGAATGGGTTGATCCTTGTGAAAAAAGTAGTAATCCACATCATCTGGGGACTCTGCCTCTTCCATGACCTTGAGCGTTGCCTGGACAATCAGATTAACAACGTGTGCCATGCACCGGATACGGTTATTTTCGGGACATGCAAAAACATCAACATCTTCGTTCTTGAGACCACCGAAACGAAGTAGGGGGTAGACAATGAAGATTGGAGTCGTAACCGCCAAGAGAATTCCAAAGAACCAGCTGAAAATGTGTCTAGAAATCGAACGAGGATCTGATGCACTTAGAACAGGGCGGGTATGCCCTCGCTGGGGACCTGCAGCGGCGCATGAGCTGAAAGAGTCCAAGGAGGAAGTGTTACAGTATGCACCAGTGTCTATATACTTTTGCAGATCTAGCATTCTCACTCGCAAGGCTGTAGAACGTAGAGGGGCAGTCGAAACAATGGGGTGTTTTGCAAAAATCCCAAAGATTTAACTGTTGAGTACCTTACGCATAAACCATGAAGAGCGAGCGGGCACAGTGGTACTCGACTTGCAGTTTGAAATTGATAATGTACTTGCTGCAACTTGCATGCGGTGACACTATATAGCGCTGAAGTAGATATACATATTGAAGAAGATATAGAGGATCTTGATACAAAACAGCAAGGGTTAGATCACTAGAAGAGCCCATGGGGATTAGAGAAGAGGAAACGATGGTCAGCGTTTGACAATGAGAGTGAGTTCGGAAAATGACGCCGGGCCCACATTGCGTGTCACCGCCTCACAACGTAATTTCGGATTTCGGATCTACGGATTTATCGGGAATCAGGCCCAGTCAAAAATGACGCCGGCCACAACCGACTATAACCGACCACTTCCGAAAATCTAGCTCCTGCCAACTATTTCGGACATGGCCAGAAAGACGTTGGAAAATGACCCTATACCGGATTTGCTTCTGGCTATTTCCGGCTATTTCTGGTCGCGTCCGGGCAAAAAGGTGAGGATGTGTCAACGACACCTTTCGGACCAGGTCAGATAGTGTCAGAAATGATCAGAAATTATCAACTTGAATTCTATTTCGTACTATTGTACATCTTTTCTACTAAAGTAAGCTATACGGACACCTTCTGACACCTGCCGACGCTGTCCCATCTAAGAAGTCAAATGTCCCTGAGCCCAAATGAACGAACTGAAATAAACGAATTAGCAACGCAAAGTAACTGCAAGAGACCAGGGAAACGTACCTTCGGTGACTCTGCGAGTCCGCCATCAATCCGCCAATCACACATGCACGTCGACCTTTGCATAACTACAAAGTCAAAAGAGATTGAGCAGAGAGATGCGTTGAGAGCAGACACACACGTACCTCAGATTTCAAATGACATGCATATACACCACTTGCTCAGGCTCCTAGAAAGGCAGAGTAAGGGATTTGGGCCAATGGTACAAGTGTCATCTAACATGAAGACACACCTGGAAACCCCTGGAAGATTCTAATGATTCTCGCCCAGAACAGAACATCCCACTACCTCCACTATACATGCCTACGAGTAGGGAATAGTACGGGTTGGCGGGTAAGTGACGGGTCGCGGGGACGGGGACGGGTTGGCTTATCTCATCCCGCTCCAAACCCGCGACCCGCCACACGGGTAAACCAACCCACCGCCTGCTAGGAGGTGGCTGCACCGGCATAATCATCTCAACTGTACAGTCAATGTTATACCAGACTCGTAGGTATGTAGATCTTAGAAAAATTTGATACACAGAAAAATCTTCTTTGTTGAAAGAAATGCGACCCGACTCACCCATTCCCGAAAACCTTCAGACGAAAAACAAGAAATGCAAGTCTATTGCGACAGCCAGAGCCAATGGCAAAAATCCTATTGACTCAGCTATTTCATTCAAGAAGCAAGGCCGCAGAGGATGTTGAAATGCCTGAAGAATACGACGATATTTAATTAGGTGTACTAAGTGATAAGTAGATGTACTATTCTATGTATATGTACATATATACCCGTGAACCCGCGGGTTTTGCTCTGGACCCGTATGCCCCGTCGTTACCCTTGACCCGTGAAGGCGGGGACGGGAATCGACGGGTACGGGGACGGGTCAGAATTTTTTCCCCGCGGGATCCCCGTGCTGTTCCCTACCTGCGAGGGGTAACGACGCAAAGTTCCGTGGTAATTTGTTGATGTGCCGATATAGTCGTTATCTAGTGAGGTGTTGCGACTTGCCATGCAGTGATCCAGGGGAGAGGAGCGAGAGGCGAGAGTGGAGAAGGGAGGAGAGACGGGGAAGATGGTGGTGGTTGCGGTGACAGTTGAGTTGGGTGAGAAAGTTTGGGGAGCCCATCGTTTTTGTTGGGGCAGCGTGACGTCGATGACATCGGTGACATTCACAGAAAATCTCTGAGTCTAAGTCCACGTCGCACTCCGTGAGCTCGAGCAGGTCGACACGCGTTGACGTGTGTCATCAAAGCGTTGCTTCTGAGTTGACATTATACATTGTACAGAAAATATCGGAAATACTCAGAAATATTCAGAAAGACTCGGACAAGCTCAGATCTCAAGGTTTCCCGTCAGAATTGTCGGAAGCCGTCGGCGTCGTTTTTGACTGGGAATCAGGATTAATGACGAGTGCTTATCTCAGTCTCTCCCTCCTTATGAAAGAAACCAGTTAGTAACTGGTTATAACCGTTACAACCAGTTAATGAGCTCGAGGGTAACATGTTAAGTAATTAACATGTTAATAACCGGTTATAACCGTATTTAATTGTATATGGTTGCAGCCTTAGTAATTAGTATGTGCATGCCCGAGTCAATTAAATTGTTGCGCTCGGTAGTGACTTTCCTATCTAAAATTTACAGGCAAATTGAGTTATTCCACTGGCGTAAGTAATTGTAGTAAAAGAAAAGACACCAGCGCGCGTAAAAGACAGAAGAGAGGATGAAAGTCGAGGAGCAAGTGAAATTTCGCAGTTGAGATGCACTGATGTCACAAGATGTGACAACAACGCTCATCGTCGACTACGATGAGCTCGACGTTACCAACAGCAACGAAGACTACAACACATCCCTCCCTTCATCTCCTTCCTCGCCTCAAAGAGTCAGCAAAACGCCACTCTTGAGATCTTTCCTTCCACCCTTCGAAAGTAACTGAGGCCAAATGCGCGCCCCTACGCTATCAGAAATTGTCGTCTGAATGAAAACACGCGTCTTTTAAGAAGATTTTGGAAGATTACCATAGTGGTGAAGTGAGTGCTCAGAATGACTCTTACGCGTCCTTGCTTCATCTAAACTGACCAGTACTCTCCTCTCTTCCTCTTCCCCCTACCTCCCCACCACTCTCCACTTCGTCCCCTCCTCCTGTCTTCTGCATTTGGCCCCTTCCTCCATTCACTCATCCTCTCCCTCATGCCCTTTCTCTCGCTGTCCTCCCCCACTTCTCTGTCCCCTCGCCATCTACTTTCCCTCCTCACGTCTATCCAATAACTTCACGTCAACCCATTTCTCAATCAACACCAATGAACACTACGTACCTGGCAAACCCCACAGCCTCCCTTCCCAGCTCCATTTTGCACTCAAATTGTTGAGGCGGGGTGTATGGGGGTTTTTTTGCGGGTTTGAGAATGGAGTTTTTGGTACTGGATGGTTGGGTCTGGAATGGATGCGGTACCGATGATAGGAAGAAGAGTTCGAGGAGGAGTCAATGTCAAATAGTCCTAAGGAGGTCACCAACTCGGAGTCTATGAGGTGTCCCTGCTCACACTCCTTCCCTGACATCTCCCTATGTCCTCTTGTTTTTGCCGTCAACTCCAACTCCAGTGTCCATGCTCCCAATGTCTTCATATCCGACTCGTTCACGTCTGTATGGCGCAGTGCTGTCATTACTCGTTCCTTCCATCATGCTTGGGCTAGCAATGCATCTTCCAACACTATGCTACGCATGTCCTACCCTGCTGGTGCTGGCTAAGGGTCCCTTGTCTCACATACCAACGCTATCACCCCACATACACCTTTCCATCATCAACACAACATTCCTCATGCTTCCAGGGACCGGAGCTGTTTCGCTGCGTTCCTATTCATTCTACCATCCTCACCGCGTCATTCGTCATTGGCATATGCAGCTTTCTATATGAAAGGAAATGCCCGTTAACGATGACGCCGGAATTTAGTGGGAGAAACATCAGCGAGGTCGTCGAGAAATTGGACGTTGATGACGTGTCGGGTGAAGTGGTCATTGGTGAGTGCTGTGGGCGCTAACAGCGCTGAGCTGTCAACCTCTCCTTCACCATCATCACCTTCGCAGTCAACAGACGGTCTCACTGCCAGCTTATCATCAATTTTCTCTACATCTCTCCTCAATGCAATCTTTCCTCGCCACCGTACTTTGTCAATTGTCTCATCGTTAATGGAGATAGATGCTGGGATGGGCAAGAACAGACGTAGGGAGGCGAGGTCGTTTAGGAATGCAAGGTCTTTTGGTCTTTGACCTTGGAGATGGCGATGGCAATGGAAATAGAGATACGAGTGCAAGCAGTTTGGACCTGGGGAAGACGAAACGAGTACGCTGAAGAGGAAGAATGCCAACACAAGTCTCCATGTCATCGCGTCATCACGTCCTCCACTACCTATGCGCACCTTCTCTACCCAATAATCCATCACCCAACCCTTCCGCTTCAACTCAACTCTCTACCCATCGTTATATGGTTGTTTTAGTGACTAGTCACCCCTTCTTCGTTACCACTCACCTGACCAGCGTGTTCGCTATCCCTTTATCCTTCTCAATACCTTCCCAGTTTTGGCCAAGTCTGGGTGCTAACCAATCCACTTGGTGTCATCACAATGACATTCCGCTGCTTCTGTCCGTCAAGTAAACAGCTCTCTCGTCTGCGGGTCTACAGCAAACCGCTCAAAGCTCCAACGACGCCTACTCGCACCCAGCCCCTCCCATACACCATGACACGTACTCGGCATGCCTGACGTCTCATACGTCAGTTATAGCTATTCCCCTCTTGATTTGTCTTCTGTCATTTTTTGCGTTCGCAATGGCACTCATGAGGATGACGCCGTCTTGCTGTACTGATAGCTTCCCCAGCTCTCCCGTAGTACATATTGACACTTCGTTTATGGTTACGAATAACTACAGGCCCGGGGAGGCGCGTACCAAGGTTCATGTTCGGTTGCGGGCGGGCGTGGGTGTCAATTATCCCCGAAGATTGTCCACACTCAAATCGAGCCACGTACCATATTCTACCTCGCTTAGAGTTGATGGAACCAACGGTGGGGCTCTCATATGCAAAGCAACTTTGGGATGGCGAGCGTAGAAGTACTGTATATAACAAGGGGTACCCACTTTCTTACTGCCGGACATCACCTTCATTTTCGGTCATAAGGCCTGACCCCCTCCCCCCCTCCCCCCTCTCCTTCCTTTTATGGAAGGTAGTATGTAAGCAAAAGTTACATAAGCTTACCTCATCTCCCCAACCCCATCATCAACGCTCTTTTGACTCATATTTTACTGCACTAAAAGTGTGTATACATGCTCTTTTTGTCCCTATTTAGATTGTACATATGCTGACCTGCATTTTTCTTACACTTACTGCCATGATGTCATGCAGTACAAGTCACATGGTTGCAATGGAACGGTCCAGCCTCCTTCTAGATTTGGTTTCTCAGCTAACAGAATGAGCCTAGATGCTGTTTTTGTCTTCATTTTATGCTTTTAGCAAGTCTTGTACTGAATGGAAGGCTCTTACAGGTCATCCAAGTGCTTATTACATAGCATGTCACTTTGGGTCATAAGGACCCCTACACCCCCCCCCTCCCCCCAAGGTGATGTCAGGTATTAAGGTTCTGGGTACCCCTTGGTATATAATCATAATATTACAGAATTCAGTCGGTAGTGTACATGATCTACTCATTTTTTGAGTCTAAATGAAGAAATATATTCAACTATCCACCCCTCGTTGTCGAGACTTGTATGTTGAGACAAGGAGGACTTCAGCACTTAATTCCAGACCGACACTGCCAAAAAGGGAAGTCACGTCGGGACAAGACCAGCATTCCTTTGTCAGCACTCATCACGTGATGTCAGACCAGGGGGGAGAGCTGGGGAAGCTTGTACTGATGTGAGACGACATGGCGGTGATGTGGTCGTGCATGACGCTAGTCACAGTGTCGGTGTTGACTTTTATGATATTATCCACCTGTCTTCATTCGTTGTCACCTTTATGTGTGCAGTCGGCAATCCACCCCCACTTCTATGAAAAGGCTGTGGGCCAGCGCTAACGCGTGGCGAGAACGAGGCCCATAGTTTAAAAAACCGCCACACGCAAGCCAACAATTTAGCGCAAGGCAGATTTTTTAACCTCCATTTTCAGACCATATTTACGAGGACGAATGTTATGCATGGCATATTTGTGCTGTTCCTTGTTGGACGAGTGTAGATCATAGTCAGTCAAAAAAGACAGAAACAGAGAACTGACGATCAATGAAGTTTATAAACAATACTTACAAGCAAACATGTCTACAAATCCCTCTCCTCCCTCCTTCTCTTTTCAAGACGTATGTAAGCTGCAGATGTGGGGAAGGTCGTCTTGATGATATGTTGATTTCTGGTTTCGAAGACGTCAGCTCGTTAATTACGACATGCACGACAATGGATTTGGAATGCACATCTGAACGCGGTTAACCATCTGACAGAACCAAAACAAAACAAAACGACTGCATGCGTGGTGGCGTACCTCTTAGAAACATACAGAACCGTGCAACCTCGTTTGGTGTACATTTATTTGTGGCAGTTTGTTACAAGAAAATCAGGATCACTTGAAGCAATCTTATCTAGAAGATCGACGTGCAAACCAGTCAATAACCTGATTTATCACCTTGAGACCTTCTCCAACGTACTTCGTGCCCAATATTATGAGCGGCATCAATCAGAGTCCATACATTGCTCTTAGATCCACTTTACTTTCCTGCGCCGGTTCCACACTCCATAAAATTCAGTTGTGCAGGCGGGGCGGATGCCATTATTTCTGGTAGCTTGCCGGAAGAAAAGATTCGACGCCAGTTTGCAGGAGGAAACAATCTTCCAGGACCTCGGACCGGGTAGCTGGGAAGAGCATGATGAATTGGGAGACTTTAGGATGTGGAGGAACGTGTGTGTCGTGCGAGACTCGAGTAGAGACAAGACGCGTGGTCAACGTGTCATGCTATCACCTGACTGGACACGTACTAGAACAAACACGCGAACACAATGCACTGCTATCCTATTCGACATAGCCACAAGCAGAAAGTGGGTGCTAAGAACTCAGCCTCATTCTTCGGCCTCGTAACTCAAGTGTCGGTGTTGACTTTTATCCACCTGTCTTCATTTGTTGTCACCTTTATGTGTGCAGTCGGCAATCCACCCCCACTTCTACTCAAGCGCCAACGATTATCAATTTCCTCTTCTCAAGAGTCAATTGCAACCTGCCCTCACGGGCCCACCGAAGCCAAACTGACTCGTCATCGACAATGGACTCCAGAGTCAATCCTGAGTACTGGAGGACTAGTTAGGATACTGTGGGGGTGTCAGTCTAGGAAAGTTGGGGATTGGCCGTTTGACGCTATGGGCTCCGGAGATATAGATGAGCATGGACATATAAGTGGAACTGCGTTGAGAGTCGAGGAATATTATTGCGGGCGGTGGTTGCGTGTTGTGTCGTTGGTCGGGCATTGCAAGTCCTGTTGGGAGTAAGGTAGGAGTTGGGAAGGATCATCAGTCGTTTTGTTGGTTGAGTGGGTTTATGTTGGGGTTTGAGCGTTGAGGCATTCTAGAGGATCTTGACCGTGACGGTAGTGTTGAAGGATGGGGATGAGCGTTATCTTACAGACACTCAGTGGTGAGTATTTTCTTCTTTTTCGTCGTGCTTTCATCCTTTTCGTTTCGTTTCGTGTTTTATGCCATCTGAGTCTATACTCATGTACTGATCTTTTCTTTCTGAAACTCTCTAGAACGATGGTACTTTCAACCCAATCAAAAGCTCTCCTCAATGCTCTGCAATCCTACTCTCTCCATCTACCCAACCCCCACTACTGTTACGCTCAGTGCATGGTTCCACATCGTACTAGACATGCTGGGAAAGAACCTATGACTGAGAGTAGGATGTCATGTTGACGGACATGAGCAGTAACGAGCTCTTAATCACAGGACCGGGCGTTACCAAGCACCGTTGTCCACGAAAGTGTGCTTCTAGGGATGGACAAATGTCGGGACAAATTTTTCAAGGGTTTTTCTGTTGAGAAAAGCCAGTGCTGTTTGACTGGCCAAGGGAGGAGTCGCCCTCGAAGCCTGCAGGACGGGTCGAGAGTGGGCTCTGAGTTGCAGGTTGGGTGGGACGACATCACAAAAAATGACGCTCTGTTATAATTGGTAGAAACATCTCAACTAGGTTCTATCTAGGTTATAAAAACCTTCTAACTGGTTTTTAGTAGTTATAATCCAATTATAACTGATCATGATCCATTATAATGTCGAGAATGGGATTATAACTGAGTGTCATTTTTTGTGATGGAGATGCGGGTTGTGATGTACTTGGCTCGGAGTTTTGATGGCTGGGTATACATGGTTATGCTGCTGCTAGATGAACCTCGTGGATGTGATGGAAAGCGAGGTTCTCATTGGCAATCGTCTGTGAGTATTGCTCACTCCGCTTCTGTGTCTTTTTCTTCTCTTTTTGTCCTCAAACTATACCTCTTCCCATCTTCTGTGCCATTCCAGTCATTTGTCATGCTCTTCCTACAAGCATACATATACTAACGTCTCTTCTCTCTGCACAGATCCATGACACCTCAAGTACCTGCAGAAGCCGCTTCCGAGTCTCAAGCCGGGGCTGTCTTCAATCAGCTTCCTATTACGCTAATTCTGTGGTTTGCGACGGCGCGTAGTTGTTCTACAAACACTCTCAAGTATTCACCGCGACTGGACCTAATGGGCATATACCTTGTCTTCTCATCATCTCGTGCTCTTCTTGACTCGGAAAATGCCTTGGCAAATATTCACCGTTAGTGTAACGATCTCCTCCTTATTTAGGCATTTATCTCATTTATCTTGTCATACTCTAACTTGCGTCGTTCGTTACTTCCAGCTCTTACAAGTTTCCTTTATATTCGATCTTTCTAGATATAGTATATAAGTTGCTTCTTTGTATTGTAATCAGTAGTCGAATCAACTCTCTTATCTTCTCATTCAGTCATCGGCTTGAGGCCTTAACCCTCACAGTTAGCCACTACTTACGTATCAATTTATGCAGCAAGTATCCTTACAAGTAGAATAATTGTACATGAAGCTCATACCTCGTCCAAATGAATTTTATGTGATTTTCAATTTGGGATATTACGAGGCCCTTTAGGCCGAGTTTTAACTTATGTCGACCCCCCAATTGAGTACCAAAGGTTCTCACGGGTTCTAAGTTTTACACGCCACCTCAGCGCTCCGAAGTGCCCGAACACTGTCATTTCAACTGATGCTTGATACAATGTGAGTACGTCATAAGTCCTTTCCCTCCGCTGTCGACGACTACAGGCCCAACCACAACAAGCTTCAGACGTGTTTTCCTTCCCTCAGTAGCCATCGAAAGTCACCAAGAGCCGCACTCTGAATCACTATGGCTTCCTCCACCCAATCCAAGGTCGTTTATAATTGAAGGCATCGTTACATTGAGATATTGGGCTCTATCTGATTTTTTACTGCATATGAAACCATTTTATTTATCCAATAATGGGCCTCGTAATTTGCCATGCGAAGCAGTGGCACCTTTCCCCAGTATGAACCAATGAATGAAAGAGAAACGAAACCTTGACGAGAATAAGGAAAGGGATATGACCAACATGTTACGTGGAGGGGGAAAGTGTAAACGCAAAAGGGAGAAGTCGAGGATTTTGCAGTTTGGGGGTGAGGGGGAAAGGTGGTTGAGTGTTGCGTCCACACCAATATCCATTGTCCAGTAATGATATTGATGGTGGTATCAGTGTCGGTGTCTGTGGGTGTCAGTTTTGGTGTCAGTTGCACTGTAGTACATGGATGCGAGATATGGCATTTTTTGTTGTGGAGTAAGGGCAAGGCCAGGTTGACGAGGTTGGTAAGAAATACTGTGAGGGTGTGGTTGGAAGAGATATTGACCATTTTGACATTGATGCTGTTGACAGTGGAGTGGAGTTCGCGATTCGCGAATTGAACGAAATGGGACCGTAGTTGCAAAAAAAATTGGTGAGCAAAGGCAGAGAGCCCGCAAGAGCCATATAGAGCCACAACGAGATGAAGGAAGAGAGAACAAAGAGAAAGCAGAGGCAAAAAGGAGCCTAAAACTCGAACACAGAACCTAATCACTCATCATGTTAACTCCCCATGCTTCAAAATATCAAAACTACTAAACTTGACTCCCTGATCATAGAGTAACTGTGTCTACACCTGGCATGTTTGCAGAGGACCACATCAGTACTTTCACATCCCTATATTGTCATGGCGGGTGGCGGCTTTTAGGCAAGGGTCAAGAGGGTTGAAGGAGGAAGGGGGGGAGGGGGGGATTGTTATCTTGCTTTGTGGGCCACCACTTCGCATGGCAATAATGAGGCCCATATTTGGTCAGTACATTTTCCCCCAGCATGCGAGAAGTGGCGCGGAGATCAGTCAGAGGAGGTCAAAACACCTTCTGAAGATGAGTCATGTAGTTATATAGGAAATCAAATCCAGATTCTCGACGATAAGTTGGTACCTTTGCCAAATGCTGGTGGCAAGGGGGAGGCAGGTTTCAAAAATTTGCATGGGGTCGAAAAGATTTTTAACACTACCCGGAGTACCCCCTCCCCCCCTCCAACTGCCTTATATGGTATATCTACAGTCACATGACAAATAGATAAGATACCATAAGTCCTAACCCTAAATTGATACTGCCAAAAAGAGAAGAGATAAGATACCTCAACTCTACTTGGACAAGTATTTGTTGTGCATTTGCAGCTTCTTGCCAAACAAAAGGTGAGAAAGTCTTGAAAATTGTACAACTATAGGTATGTAATTAGCGAAAAACAAGCTCAAAATACCCTATCCTAGATATGGTCAGAAAAACTTTTGGCCAGACCTGATCCCCCCCCCTCCCTCCCTACCCTATGTGCCGGATATGCGGTCCGCCTCCCCCTTGGCTGGTGGTGTGAAGCTATAGGCCTTTGGGAATAGCAAATACATCCTGAAGCTGAGCCACAAACACCGGGATTGGCTTCGGGTAGAAAGGGGACTGGATGCTGACTATCCCACGTATCCAAATTGCATAGCCACATGTGGAAACCCCAGATTATAAGAACAAGTCCCTAAAGGGCCTCATAATAGGCTTCATACTTCAGGCTTACATGTGTTAGTTGACTTACTGTTTCAAGGCAGACTCAAGATCCCCCTCCACTCCCTATGCTCTGGATATGTGGTCCCCCTCCCCCTGGGTAAGTAATCTTAAATTCTTTCATGAGGCATTGAGCTTTACAGTTGTACATGACTGTTGCAGTGTACTTACCAGATAGGAGACCTGCCTCTTTGTACTCACAAATAATAAATTATCAAGTTATTACTGTGTAGTACAAGCTTCATACCTAGATAATCATTGATGAAGGAGAAGTGCAATTTGAAGGCAATCAGGAACAGAGACAGATCAGATTTTGATGAAATTTAGAGACATGTAAGATTTTGACAAAACAAGTAAGTACAAGGCAATTTGAGGGAAAAGAGGGGAAAAGCTACATGTCAGTATTCCAGAAGAGTGGACAGTAGATTTGATAGTTTGCTGGTTTGTCATAGAGAAGAAGACAAGAGATTTCAAGATTCTCTAGGAGTACTGTGAAATAGGGTAGAATTGTGCTTGCTTTCTCTGCAGGAGTTCATATATTTCTTGATTGCCACAAAGAGTGGCAGTGTAAATAGGGCCTCTGTATTTCCCACCTCGGGAATTGATATTTGCTCCATGGTCAAGTAATAGCTCTACTATGTTAAGATAATATTCTTTTGCAGACCATAGAACAGTAGACGCTGCTTGGAGTGCAGTGCCATATTCCACCCTGAGCATTCACATCTGCTCCCTTCTCAAGCAAAAGCCTTACAAGGTTTTCATGTCCCTTAATTGAAGCAGCCTGGAGAGCGATAGCATGGCAGTCTCCCAAAAAGGAAACTGTATGTGATGAGTGCAGAATTGTGGAAAATGAGGCCACTCAAGATTTGGGGAGCATTTGGGCGTTAAGACCCTCTACCTATATGGTAGCAGGAATTGCCCAGATAACATCACTGTAGACAAAATCCAGATGATTCCAGAATGATTTTTGCCAGCATAGATTTATGATACTTAGATGTGGTATGGAACTTCGTTGGTCCCGAGACTGGAACACAAGACGCAAATATGACTGGTTGAGGGATCCCACAATGAAGCATACTAAGTGTCTCTGGAAGCATGGAAATTGCAACAATGCCACCATCAAATCAGCCTGTATAGCAACTTGAAGAAGTTGAGCCTAGTAGGGCTGAGTCAACTTCATCAGCTTCATGATATAACACCTCAGGCACCTACCCAACCAGACCTAGTTAGGCTGCTGAATATGAATCTATATTAGCTTTTCTTAAGATAGTTACGAATTTTGTCATAGCGACTTAAGACAGCTCAAGTCTGTCTCAAGTCTTGTATTTAGTATATATAATATGGAAATACTATGGAATACATTGGACGGTAGCCATCTTAAGATGGCTTAAGATAGCAAAATGGTAGGATCGCGGCAGACATGAAAACAGTGAAGATGATCTTAAGACGGCTTAAGATCTGACAACGATAAGGTAATTGGGCATATGAAAAGGTCACAATGGGGCTATCTTAAGACCGCTTAAGATGTGAGAAAAGGGAAGTTGAATAACAGTGAGATGGCTTAGGCAATGAAAAAAGTGAACATGAGATATTTTAAGACAGCTAAAGATATGAAAAATGAAAAGGGAAGAGGGATGATATCTTAAGACAGCTAAAGATATGAAAAGGGAAGAGGGATTAAGATTTGAAAGAGTAAGACGGCTTAAGACAGCTTAAGATCTGAGATGACTTTGATATGAGCAAAGGGAAAAGTGAAAATGGTAAGCTGTCTTAAGACAACTTAAGACGACTTAAGATATGAAAAACACGACTTTGATATGAGCAAAGTGAACAAGGTAAGCCGTCTTAAGGCGGCTTAAGAGTAAGATGGAACAAGATATAAAAAAGGCAATGATGGGGAAAGTGAAGATGGCAGCCGTCTTAAGACAACTCAAGATATGAAGAATACTAAGTGAGATGGTAAGCCGTCTTAAGACGACTTAAGATATGAAAAAGACGACTTGGATATGAGCAAGGGGAACAAGGTAAGCCATCTTAAGATGGCTTAAGAGTAAGATGGAACAGGATATAAAAAACGGCAATGATGGGGAAAGTGAAGATAGCAGCCATCTTAAGATGGCTCAAGATATGAAGAAGATGAAAAAAGAGATATACTTGTAAATCCATTAGTCCCACCTTAAGTGCGTTGACCACTTTGCTTCAAGTTTGTTCTCATTGACCTGCTTTTCTTCTCTTCTTGGCTGGTTCGACTGGTTGATTGTCCACAATGAGTTCAGCGACGTATGCGAAACCCTTTCCTGACTTCTTGCCAGGTGGAGTGGCGACGAGCGTAACTTCCTTCGTAACCTGTTCGATTGTGCGCTTGCGAATACTTCTCCTCGGCTCCTCCACAGTCTGCTCCAATCCACTCTCTACTGCCTTTTCTTTCCCTTTCTTGGTTGCCTTAGGTTGATTGGGAGGCGTCTGCCCTGATCCACTCTCTACTGCCTTTTCTTTCCCTTTCTTGGTTGCCTTGGGTTGATTGGGAGGCATCTGCTGTGATCCACTCTGTACTGCCTTTTCTTTCCCTTTCTTGGTTGCCTTGGGTTGATTGGGAGCCGTCTGCTCCGACCCACTCTCTGCTGCCTTTTCTTTCCCTTTCTCCTTGACTACCCGCTTTGCCTTCAGTTGACGTCCTTTGGAAGCCATGGGTGGCTTCACTGTTGGTGTGGTGGATTCATCGTTTGTTGCCGGATGGGAAGGGGAATCCATGACAGGGGTGTCTGGGACTTCGCCAGGAGTGTCAGCGTTGAACGGAGCATCGGGCTGTTCCATTCTAGTAGTAGAGACATCCATGGTAGTAGACTCGGCTGGTGCACCTTCAGAAGACACAGGAGCACGGGTTCCATTGGTTGCCTCCCCAGTAGGGCTAGGCGACTGTTGAACCAGTGGTCGAACGATGGAGGAGTCAGTGACGGTTGGCGTAGAGATACCTTCAGAAGGTTGAGGAGAAATTGACTTGGTAGTGGGGGAACCATCAGAGTCCGAGCTAGAAGTGACGGGTGGGCGAAACTCAAACGGCTGTGGTGCAGATTCAGAAGAGGATGCGGCGAACCATTCTGCAAGTGCCATCACTTTAGCAGCGCTGAACTCCTCATCGTGTGGATCCCCAATACAGGGGAGTCTGTGCACTGAAGTGTCGACAAACTCGTCCAAGCAAGCTGTGATTTTGCGTCCTGAAAATGCTAGTATAGAATGATAAGTTAGAATACACAGACACCCACACATTGACATTGACTCACCCCATAAAGCACTCAGATACGTTGACAAGATCTCTTGGAGATCCATTCCCCTCACTTTGTCAAAGTCTACTGCAGGAAAGCGGGGCCGGGATTCCGAATCCACGGTAATCATTGTGTTGACTTTTGGTTCAGGCACTAGATGAAGCAAATCAGTATTGAAAATTTGTGAATAGAAGATAATATATGCTCATACCTCTGCAGTACTTAGCCCTGTATTCCTTCCAAGATTTGAGGAACCCGTTGTACACTTGGTCATGCTCATTGGCGAAATCCATCGTTGCAGGGTCGGAATGTCCTGACACACTGAGCCCAGTTAGTATCGCTCTATACAAAGGACACAGAAAATAATCCAACATACCATCCACTGTCCAGTTGCCCATCTTCATGAACGAACATGTACATCAGCAAAATCTCAGCTTTACCGAGATGCTGATATTCGCAGAGCGCGGACAAGACCTGATTGGCACCGGTGAGAAACTGATCTTGATTGCTAGTATTATAGGAAGGTCAGCATGAATACAAGCAGGAAATGATGCACAACGCACTTCGACACGTTCCAGTACTCCTTTGCTTGTGCTTCATATGCGGTTTTATCCTTTTCTGCAGTCTAAAGCTCCTTCAACACCTTCTTGAACCTGTCACACGATCGACCCTCCATGTTGGCTGAGTGCTCACGAATCTTCGCTTCATTTTGTGTCTTGAAGACAGTCTGACCATCGATGGTGTCCTGGCTGAGGATCTGGAATATTTTTGCAGCGGTGTGCATGCTCCTGACACAATTGACAGGATCATGAGCCGTAGATGAAGTAGAGCCCTCTTTCAGGTCTGTAAGAGCTTGCTTTTGACGCTGACCTTGACGTTGGTTCCTGAAGAATTTCATAATGGACTGAAGAATGTTATTGACGTAGTCGCATAGTAAAACAAGTACTCACCCCTCTCCAATCCTTTTCGGTCTTCGCTGAGTCCAGCTTGTCTGCAAACACTTCGTGCTCAAGTATTTCCTTCATGATTTTTTGCAAATGGGTCTTCCAGGCAGCATCGGTATTGCAGGCGAGATAATCTGGAAGAAACTCTTCTCTGAGGGTGGTCTGTTGTTCGGTGGAGAAGGGACTAGGTGCCATGGAGAGAATTGAGCAGCACAGAAGAACTTCAACCAGGAGTGTCTGGAGTTGGGAGTAGGAGTAGGTGAGAAACCTTAAGATGCACGTGAGTGTATTTGACTCAGAGGAACAATAAGCAAATTGATTGTCCAAGAAAGGTAAATACGATTGTCCAAGCAAACCAAGTACAGTTGTCCAAGAAAGGTAATAGAGTAATCATACAAGACAATAAGAACAAAAACGGAGCTGTGAAGAGGAGCCATGGCTGCATGTCCAAAAACATTGAAGAAATACTGTAGATAGCAAAGCACGACATCCGATTCGAACACCTCCAATGCCGTGTCATTGTAAAAGGTTTTCTCCAGAGCGTTCCCAGATGCACTCGAACAACGCTCATGAAACTTTCGCCACTTTTTCATCACATCTCGCAACCCGAACAATGCTTTTTTCTGAGAACTCGGTACCTTAGCAGCAAAATCTCCATCTGCCCAATCAAATTCGACAGTGAGGATGTTCTCGACTTCAGCTCCCAAAAAGCAAGCACTGAGATGTGCAGACTGCTCAAGACGCTGTTCATCAGAAAGCCGTGGGGTAAGCACCTCATCCAATGCCCTTAGCTCACAGCGAAAGTTGAGCTGAGCTATCTCCCAAATGATTTCCCGAGAGATGTCCTCGGAGATGTCAGAGGGTTCAGAAAATGAACGACCTCTCCACATCACAAAGTTGGGGAGGTGCTCCAGGTCAACCTCGACACTGGTGGAGAGTAAGCAGTTTCCCAACAAGTCACGAGCCACAGTCTTGACAGAGGCTGTTCTCGAGGGTCGTTGAGAGCTGGATGGCTGCACAGTCGACGTGAGATCCCCATTCAATATCTGTCACCAGGTAGAATTGGGGATCAGTTGCGGAGATGGTTGGGTCACCCGGAATAGGAGGATGTCGCAAAACTGTAGCCAGTTCCAGCAGTACCTGAGTGTCGTTTCAGGTTTCGTCACTGTCACGAATAGGGAAGGATCAGGAAACGCGTAGCCACCTTGGATCAGATCAGGCAGGCTGCTTTGGTTGACATGTGAGAGCACGGGACCCCAGCAAGGAGATGGCAAGAACAAGCTGTGAGAAACAAGGTCGAATTTATCTCGACCACCTGGTGTCTGGGAAGGTTTTTTAGACGGCTTTGAATCTAGATCACAAGTAGATACAATCAGCTAGGCTATCATAGAATGACAACTTGAAATAAGTGCTTACAAGGATGATGACGACGATCTGATGGGGTGGTCCTCTGGGGACCGCTTAGCACCAAGGCAGAAGGAGGAGTTATCTGAAGACAACTTTCAGCTGAAGACTCAAATGGCGAGTGAGTATTAAATGCGGTATTTAGATGTTTGTAGATGGCAGCGTATTGGAGCTCAGGGTTAGGGACACCGGAACGATAGATTATTGGTTCCGGGAATGGTGCGTCGTCAAGGCAGAGAGTGTCTGGAAGGACCAGTGGAGCTAATTCGCCAACGGAGACAGCTGGAACGTTCTTCACTCGGCAAAGGAACCAAAATGGGATTCCGGCACGGAATAAAGCCTCCACTGCCTCAAGATTAGAGGTCCAAGCACCAATAACCAGGGCGGTAATCGAAGCAGGAAGACTTTTGGCCAGCATGTGTGGCTTGTAGAGGGTACAGTACTCTAGGAGAGCATGCAACTCCAGGAAAAGGCGCTGGAGGCTGGCAATCGTATAGCATAATTGGCGAAAGGTCAAAAGCAGGGAGTGGAGACAATTGATCCTCTCCAGGAGGCGCTGAGAACACTGTCGGGCCAATTCCACCTCAGTTTCATTGTCATGGGAAGCTATGAAAAGGCTACAACGCCCTCGTAACTCAGCTACCAATAGTCTTAATTCCTCCGCCTTCCCCCCCTTAGTTTTCCTAACCCTGAAGCGATACCCTGACGCTCCTCTTTAAAACAATCCGTTGTAGGCGTCCACCACATCATATCAAATTGATGTCCAGGTGGGGGTCGACGGAGGATACACGCAAGGTAGCAAAGTGACTGACACCATTGCTGGGGCCATTGAAGGTAATCGTACTGTCTGAAGTGGAAATCCCGACGCATGCACATGCCTTTGATAATAGGACTGACTTGGAACAAATGGAGGTCTTGGTAAGGCGTTGTTAGGAATAGACTTCCACCTGGTAATACAGCAGCCAGAGAGGCATCATATGCTGCAGGAGGACGTGCTTTATCTGCAAAAGGTAAAAACTCAGTAATGGTGATGGAAGATGGCATGTATACGCACTTTTAAGTGGTCGGTGAAGGAGTAGTTGGTGGTCAGCATCCAGTTCTTCCATGGTGGGCTATATAGCAGAAAGACATGTAGCCAGTAAGTAACGGGCTCCAGCAAAGCAAACGAGCACATACTGGATCAGGGTGATTGTAACTGTCCCCATTCATAGTTGTTTGCTTGTGAGCTTTGAAGAAGCCTGCAACACAGTCGTCAAGTTTGACAGCGTCACAGGCAAAGGGCAGCAGCGTGTTAGTACCAATCAAGCATGCAAAAGATAGAGGTCAAATGAAATTAATACTCACCATGGGGATGTAAATGGTATGATGACTTGAGACCGGCCAACTATCGTCATGCACAAGCACTCAAAAGTGACTTGGGCGAAATTTACAGCTGACTCAAAAGTACAGCTGCGTTGACCGAAATAATTCAGGTCAAGGAGTGTGTGTAGGCCAATGGAAATCTTGAAGGGCTGTCAAGGAAGCCTGTTGCGGGCTGTTGAGGGAGGGCGTATGCTGTTGAAGAAGCCTGTTGTGGGCTGTCGAGGGAGCGGGAAGCAAACTTGGCTGGCATCGGGAAAGGCTGGGTTGCTTTGTCAGCAGCTGTACAGTTCCCAAGCCACTGGTGGGATTAGGGTTACCACACTTCCCGCCTTCTGCTCCTGCCTCTTATGTCTCTGTACGCTTCCTCAACAGCCCGCAACAGGCTTCTTTGACAGCGTATGCCCCGGACAGCTCCCTTGACAGCCCGCAACAGGCTTCCTCGACAACTCTGGACCCCTAAGGAAACCAGGCTTTGAATTACTTCAAGCCTACGAGACTGGCGTTTGTGCTGCTTGTAAATGTAGCTAGTTGAGTTTGCTCACTGGCTACTCTTTCCTTCCCGAGTGCTTGGGTGCAGTAAAGCTTTTTCATTTTCATATAAGGTACGTATCGTTCCCTCCCTTTGCATGGATAATATCCACTGGTACCCCAGCTTGCTGACCATTGTGCTTGTTACTTTTTTTCCTTCCGTCTCCTTGGCATTCTTTGGATGATTGGCTCAAGTTCTGACAAGTGTTCCTCACCTCCCAGCCCTGGATACACTCGTTGCCGTACGACCTCGCTTCCTCATGTATAGTCCCGCTGTGAGTGAGTAAATATTTCTTTCCTGACTTCATTTGTTGCTCATATTTCTATTCTCCAGACTTCCAACTCTGAAATACATGGCCAGATTGTCCCCAATGGTTTATGTCGCTTCCTTGACAGCGTTAGGACCCGGTTTGAAATTTAGGCTTTGAATTACTTCTAGCCTACGAGACTGGCGTTTGCGCCACTCGCATTTGTAGGCAGTTGAAGTTGCTCACTGCATACCTCTTCCTTTGGCTGCTGGGTGCCGTACTGTGACACGTTCAGCATTTCCTGAGTCGTTATACACCTATTTATTCTAGTACCTTTGTCTGAAACAACGTTAAACTATTACATTGTGCTATTCCAGGTGTCTATCCCTGTTCTCCTGTCGCCCTTAGTCCTGGAATTCAATGACAACCTTTCCATCTTCCTCGTACTTGTCATATTCGCCAACGTCATCCTCGTCCCGGAGCTCAAGGACTGTTCTATCTCCCTCCTTGTACTCGACAAACTCCTTGGTACCTCGAATCCTTTTGCACTGAGGCTCTTGAATGCCTTGGGCATCTCAAACTCGTTTTGGAGCCCGGATAGTTGGGAGGATGGTCGAAGGGAAATCGGGGTAGTCTGGTGCTCTCTGCTCTACAAAGTTGCATGTAGATCCATGTTGGTCTGGAACTATTGGACATCAGTCGATACCCAAAACCATGGAGAGCAGAAGCATTTACCTGGAGTCGCCTGGTGTTTGTCGTCCTCTTCTTCGTCACTCTCCTCAACATCAGCAGCCTCTCCACTCCCGTCACTGCTGGCCTTGTCAGTCTCTGTTTCGGCATTCGTCTCAGTGTTGCTTTCGATATCTCTTTCCTCTTCTTTGAGAGACTTGTAGGCTTTTTGCAGGTCGTCAGTAGCCAAGTCCCAGGTTTGCATAGTGCTGTTGAGGAGTAGTCGGTCCCTGATTGAAAGCTTGTGGAGGATTTGGTCGCAGCCACAGTCCTGGTGGTTCTAAAAGCCAGTCAGAAGGTGGCAGAACGAGAAATTCGGGAAGCACACCTCATTGTCACGATACAGTTTACCACTGCTATGTTCAAAGACTGCAGTGTGTACCAGGTTGGGGGTTTGAGCAATCGGGTAATTGATCTTTCTGGTGATAGCGAAGGCTGCCTCGTTTTCGGGGCCAGTGGTCGTCAGCCAGGGCAGGTCAATGTGTCTGAGTGCATCTGGGAACGGCATGCGATCGCGATCAAGAACGAAGCCTATTAAACTGTATTCGAGAGGAGAGGTTGGGCGGGTGTTTAGGACAGGCATTGGGAACAAGTAGTGGTAGTTGAGAGGGGGGTATGTTTTTGCAACGGCCTTTTTTCTTGAACTTCACAGTATGTCTACATTTGGCTTTTTTACTTGGTCCTTTGGCCCAGATACTAATCACATTATTGTGCTCAGGCCGACTAGTCTCATTGCCTCTTTTGTTCCTCTTTTGGTGTTTTATTGTTCGGCACATTGTCTGTAAGTCGTCATAACCCATGTACTAATTGGGATTTACGTTGACAATGCAACTGGTTTAGATTTATATATTCTTCAGGCATTCTTCAGGCATTCCTTATTCTGCCTCACTTTAACCACCATGCCCGTTGAACATCGCCGTCGTCGCCCCAACAACTCTCTTCCCATCCACAAGGAAAAGTCTCTCGTCAACCGGCAGATTGTGGACCGTGCCCAGCAGCTCAATGGAGGCAAGCACCCAAGTCAACTACTGCTGTGCCCTTCTGGAGATCATGATAAGACGCTCTGGGGAGGAAGCAAAGAGATCAATGTCTACCTGAAAGATAACGAACATTTGGGCAAGTTCTACTCTTTTGTATGTTTTCAACTCTTTATCAAGTGCACCTCAATCATTGACCTCTACACAGTGCATAGATGACAAGGGTGATGAATGCCACTTTCAATGGTATGACAGGAAACTTACTGGAGCTGCTCTTGCCCAGGACGCTATCATTCGAGCACATCTTGACCGCAAGAAGATACTTGACGATCCTGCTCGGAAACACGAACTGCCTACTATTCTGACTGCAATTCCTGGTCGTGCTACTGCTGGCAATGGCCGAAATGCCAGCTCTGTCAAGAACAGGTTCAGATAGGGACCTCTCCATTACGCCCTGTCTGTGAATGATCTCGAGGTGGGGAAGTGAGCAATGGACGTCCACTACTCTCCCTTGATAAAACGGTTTCGGCCTTGGTATATAAGGTCTGTGCTATCCTTTGCTTCCCTCAAGCCATCTTACTCATTCACCATGAATTGTCCTCGTTCCAGGGTTTTGCTTCTTCAGGAACATGTCAGCTCCCCCTTCGCTGGACGCCTCAAGGCTATCGATTGGTTCTTGGGGATCATAAGCTTGCGTTGGGCCGTTTGGGATTAGAGATTGCTGATCAGGCTCAGCAACTTATTGACGGGGTTTGGGAGGATGCGACATGGAACCGTGTTATCAATATTCAGGATGGTGATATGATTGTCCTGAAGCCAAAGGGTGTCCATGTTGGAATGTAGAATTTCCCAAACGCAAAGGATTCATGTTGGAATGTAGATGATGCTTGTCTGGATGTTCTCCCTACTTTACTAGTTGTATCAATGCCACGAATTCCGAAAATATCACCATCCTTAATTGTTTATCATTGGCACTGCCCTAATCTGGGATTGGCATGGCGTTGGGGTGTATAGACGTGTCGGACGTGTTTTACACATGGGTTGTCTATTGTTCTACTTCAGTTTCTACCATGCCACCATCTAGCTCATGTTGGACGTGTTTTGCATGTGGTTTGTCATGGTCCTGTCCTTTTCTCTCCCATTTTTCTAGTTTGCCACCATCTAATTCCTGACCTCTCCCTCTGCTGCTATGTCTAAACGTCGAAGAGCAGCGACTAAAACCCAAATCGACAACACCAAGAAGCTCAAAGTAACCCATGGCGGCGACACTGTGACCCAGGTGAAGAGAGATGGTAGCTGTGTCATCACTGCGACTCCTCGTCTGCTCCAAGAACATAAACCAGTCATATCTGTTGCATCTGAGTTCATCCCGTCTGTCCCAGACCCTATCCCTCCATCGCCCTTGCATCCCACACCACCACCAGCTGTCAGTGATCCACTACCACACCAGGATAAAGCTCCACAGCCTTCTCAAACGACTCTTGCCTTCCAAGATCTTGTTCAGCATCTTCCTGAATTCGCCAGTGAACTCCTCGCTCATGAGCACAACTCAGCCCAAAATCAGTTATGCTCCTGTGGACGCGGAGCCAAGTGCGATGTACAGTGCCAGGACTGCCTCTTCTATGAGACGTCTTGTCGTGATTGTTTCATTGACAGACATCGCTCCACACCCTTGCATTGGGCTCAAGTATGGGATCAAAGCCGAGGATTCTACCGCCAACACGATATCAGCACTCTTGGTACTGACTACGCTATCCAACTCGGACATAGCAGTGGCATCTGCTCTAATCCTCATCCTCCCATGAAATTTCTTATCACTCACTCCAACAGTGTCCATGGCACCCGCCTCTCTTTCTGTGGATGCTTCTCTAGTACAACCTGCATCAAACAATTAATGCAAGCTCGACTCTTCCCTGGTGATACACCGTACAAATTCGCGGTTAAATACCCAAAACTAGTGCTAATATATGTCTAAGTCACTCTTAAATGGATAATAAGGACTAGAGTGAGTCCCGAACTGCTAGTCAAAGTACTAGGAATTAGGTGTATAACTTAAAATATGTTAATGGTCAATACTTGCGGATAAGATTAAGACTTGTTCAAAGTATTATAACAGATACATACTAAGGGATACAGCTATAGTAGCAGACCCACCTAACTACAAAGTCTACAAAGGCTTAACGAACCTGCTAGTACGACTCAAGGGATAGAGAAGGAGGACAAACGCCCCTATTCACGGGTACGCGTTGGCATTACAAACCCAGATTCACCGAAAGGACACGTCATCATTGGACAATTCGGATATTCGGGATTCCAACCCGGATGTATACAAACTAGCGGAGCATATCTACAGATGGTTAAGATAGAAAAGTGGCATAATATTTATATCGATAGAAAGCTAGAGACCATAGCTTTCAGATGGTATACAAGGGATGGACTAGCAGCAACGGTACGAGAGTATCTAAAGTGTTGTGAAGCCCTAAACGTAATGAGATCCAAATTAGCGGGGTTACTGATTCGGGCATAAGTATTACCAAAAGCAGTACTTACTGAAGATCACTACGGATTAAGCATCTTAAAGATGAGTACGGTACTACCCTTGGGTATACTACGCTAGTTTTGAAGGCTTAAGCATTACTATTGAAGAGCTGGACTCGGATTAGCGGTGTACGAGTTTAGACTAGCGGTATAGAGGGATAAGTATGCGTTCAATACTATAAGAACGAGAGGCAAAGACTAGATACGAGGATACCCTAAACCCAACGGACTAGCGGTATTCCGAAGTGTAGTCATAAGTGGAGCTATCTGAGTCAGGCTACAGCCACCAGGACCAGAGAGTACCCTATGAGTAACGAGAATGGAGCAAGGGATAGAGAAATCCCTACTACAAAAAAAAATTAGATAATATTCCAGTTTCCTGTATACCCTAATTAGAAGGCACCTACTAGATACGGTAGTTATTATGCTCACGGACTAGCGGTTAGAGTAGATTTACTGTTTTCTTTGATATATTTTAGCGGACATTGAAAAGAACTGTAAAACTGTATAGTTGTAGCTACGAGTAGTATAAAAGGGCTAGGTATTACGAGTAGCTACCCAAGCAACGAACTGTAGAGTATCAGGATTCTCCCTATTTAGCGGTAGAGACTGTGAAACACGGACAAGAGCTTCTTAACAAACTTATCATACTCGCGTGGAGTCTAAACATACAGTGTTGGTTAAATCAGTGATTGAATATATTTGTTGGTTGTTTTGTGTTTATAACTTGTGTCCTCGAGACTTGGAAACTGTGTCTAAGGCATTGGCGCCTTCAAATTGAATTGAACTGGTTGAATTGATATTGTGTGTGTGCCTTCGTGCATTTGTGTGTTTTGTGGCAATAGCCTTTGTGTGTGCATTCGTGCAAACCCCTTCCAAACTGTGGTATAAATTGAAGAGTATTCTACTTACTAGATACACTCTCGCAACAAAACTTATAGGTTTTTCTGTTGGTGTTCTGTGTTCTAAGAGCACTTACTAGAGAAACAGCCTATTACCGGCTCTGCTACTGAGCCTATATCCGCATTCACATTCACTGTTCTTTGTGAATATGATATTCACACCCTGCAGGCCAAATTCAGTGCCTATGACTACTCGACCTCCCTTCGTCACCTCAGTGACAATGTCTTCACCCACCTGGTCAGCGATCCCTACCAGGCCTTCCTACGAGTGGCCCGATTTTGGCACTTCCTCAACTCCAAGATACACTTTGGGCAGATGCATAGCATAAACAGGTGCTTTCCACATCGTCCACCAGGTTTCTTGATGTTGTACTGTCCGGCATGTCCAGATCCAGGTGTCAACATGCTAGGGGAGTGGTGGCGCACACCCAAGTTTCTCAGGTATTTTACATGCTCTTCATCTAATTGCCCTTGTACTTAGTGTTTTTAGGCATCTTATCTCCAAGCGAGTCACCTACGACAGGAACCATCAAATTAACCAATTCTGGAAGAACACAGACCCGTTCGATAAGTCACTAAGTGATGGGCTGGCTTACTTTCCTGAAGCCACGAAGTATCTCGAGTTTCTCAAGTCTCTGGGTCATATAAGTTCAGCGGTTAGTATGTTTCTCAGCTCTCATCAGTAACAGTATCTGATTGTCTGTGCTTTGTAGGAGTATGCAGCCCACTGCAATCATGTCAAAGTCATTGCAAACCAATCCCGTATCCAAAACCAAAATTGCACAAAGACTGGTGGAGTTAACACTCAATGTGACCATGTCTTTGTGATGGCTACCACTGATATGCAGAATGGTGAACGGTGAGTTCTGATCTGGAGTTTACAGTATATCACATATTCATGTCTACATTTAGCTACGCTAATGTTGATGCGTCCTTTTATCATGCATTTGAGATGATTGGTTTCGGTGACAGCAAGACCAACAATCATCGGGAATCTGTGTATTTCGATGACACCTATGACGCCAACTGCAGTTACTGGGTGAACAAGGGCAAGCGCTTTGCGATGTCAACCTACCTTCAAGACCAGCAACAGTTCGTTGTTAAATTCGGGCATGGCATTCTGGACCTTCACATCAAAGGTCATAAAGACAACTCCATTGTCGTTTTCGGCAATCCATATTGGTGGTGTGTTGGGCATTTCCATGGCGAGACAGCTGAATACTATTGGGCTGAGCTCAATCAGGTGGGCGCGGCAGATGAATGACGGTCATTGCGAGGACACCATTATTGCCCATCACAATGATTGGAATTGGTGGAAAACGGTCAACATGGGTAAGGTATTTTTATATCTACTTCATGATAATTTTGTATACTTAGTCTTTGACGTAGCCGATCGTCTCTCGCAGGACCTTCAGTATGCTCGCCTCCAATACCAGAATAAGCGCAACCGCTTCCAGCAACTTTCGCAAGCTGACCGTCACTCATGTGCATGGTCTGTTCTATCCAGAGCGCCGAGGCAAGAAAAAATTGGGCATGAGCAGAAGCCTGTTTGGATCAGCTGTTATCATCGCTGCCCTCAGGCAACACCCACTGTACAGGCACTATTATCGGGTTTGGCCAAAGTCACAGACAGCTCTCCTGATGACCCTGAATCAAGTCTGCTAGAAGTGCTCTTCTGAAAAGCCTTTGATGCGGAACGGTTACAGTGAGTTTTTTTTCATGTGGACAATGATTTAAATATTCTGACCTTTTTCTTTCAGACGAGAGATATGGGAGATCCAGCGCCGAAACAGAAATAATTTGGAACCCATGTCCCTCAGTGATGCTCGAGAACTCCAAGGTCAGAAGGTTCAGCTACGAAAAGTGCTTGAGGATGTCCATACACAGTGGGGAGAAGTGATGCCTCAAGTTTTGTGTCTAGCTGCTGCCACCGAGACCAGAGGTCCTGAAGAAGAGATCCTTTTTCTCCCTTCAGACTTGAGTGAGGAACAGAGGGTGAAGCTCAAGCTCTTGGTGTTTGTGAACCAGGAGATTTCCTTATGGCAGGCTCAGGCAGAGGAGGAACTTGCCAAAGTCAAAACTGTGGCCAAGACCATTTCAAGCCTGCTGACTTTCCAAAAGAAGAACATCCGGGGTCAAGATCGAAAGCTTCGCTCAGAACATCAAATTGCAGATCGCCTTCATCAAGCGTGATTGTCATATCATTGCATACAATCATGCACGCAACACCCTGGTTTGTTTAGGCGACGTTGACCCCCACGAGACCAATTCCCACTATCCCTTCCTGCGCCCTGAAGACACTCACAGGCTACCCGTTGAGATCAAGCGTTGCATCGGTGATTCCAAATGGTGTGAAGGCCTGTTGTGGACGATTGGCACAGCTTCTGATCTCCTGGCAGGTGTGGAGCTGGGTGACGATCTTCCAGTTGGTTTGAGTGAGGACCTTGTACCTATTCCGCTTGTTACTCCAACCCAAATGACACAGCAGGTTTCAGGTAGGTCCTATATTCTCGTATTGTCTGTAGCTACCTCTAAGTGTTCTCAAAGCGCCAGCAGGCCCCCGAAAGGGGAAGCAGAAGCAGAAGCCAGTGGCAGTTGAATTCACTACTTCCATACTTGGCCTTGAGGAGGAGAAAGCAGAAGCTCTCATTGACGATGCAGAAGATGAGTTGGAAGTGTCAGGAGAGAGTGTGTTTGTGGTTAACGCAAAGGAGCAGAGGGCTCAGAAAAAGGAGAAGAGTGAGTGATTCCATATGTTTATTATCGTTGTTGAGCTCACCATAAATTTACTAGGGTATCGCAAGGACACCTGGCTCTGGTCTCGTGGAATAAAGACAAAGATGAATGAGGCAGAACTACGAGAGTGGGAGGAAGAAGGTGCTTTCCTTTCCAATAGCTTTGGTGCACTGACTAATAGTTTATGTTCTTTGTTTTTAGGCAATCGAGTCCAATGGTTCCGAGCAGAGGCGGAAATGTATCAGTGGATGGAACAGTTTGAGATAAAGCATGCTGAATTTGCCTGAACTATCTGCCACTTCCAGACCATGGCAGCATCATGGACTTCTCTGGCCGGCGGCACTCAAGAACCTGGTTACACTCCCTTTGCTCGACACCAGGCTGCAATGTTTCTTGACCTTGCAGAAGAGGCTGAGCTCCGCTTCAAGAAAGTGGGGCACCCTTCCTTTGTGGATTTGCCTCAAGATGTGAACTTAGCTGACCGGGTCACTGAGTGGCGGACAAGTCAGCTGTAGTGGATGAAAGAGCTGGTGAGTTGGATTTGAGTGCTCTGTTCTCTTTAAAGTGCATATACTAAGGATTGTGCTCAACTGACAGGGTATTCACATGGCATACTTGGTGAGAATAGCTGTATCTTGTCATCTCTCTCTGCTGTTTGCTGAATGAGATTTGTGGCAGGACGCTTAAGTGACGTTTTCTTGATACCTACTATCTTCACTTTTCCACATCTCAGTCCATCTCCTATTTTTCATATCTTAAGTTGTCTTAAGACGGCTCACCATCTTCACTTCTCCACATCTCAATCTGTCTTCAGTTTTGCATATCTTAAGTCATCTTAAGATGGCTCGACATCTCAGTCCATCTTCCATTTTTCATATCTTAAGTCGTCTTAAGACAGCTCACCATCTTCACTTCTCCACATCTCAATCCGTTTTCAGTTTTGCATATCTTAAGTCATCTTAAGATGGCTCGACATCTCAGTCTGTCTTCCCTTTTTCATATCTTAAGTCGTCTTAAGACAGCTCACCATCTTCACTTCTCCACATCTTCAGTTTTTCAGATCTTAAGTCATCTTAAGATGGCTCAACTTGTTCACTTGCTCATATCAAAGTCATCTCACCTTTTCTAGATCTTAAGATGTCTTTAGTTGTCTTACTCTTTCACATCTTATTCCCCCTTTTCATATCTTTAGCTGTCTTAAGATATCTCTTCACTTTTTTCATTCCCGGAGGTCTTACTCTTATTCATCTTTCCCTTTGCCCACATCTTAAGCCGTCTTAAGATATCCCCCATTGTGATCTTTTGATATGCCCAATTACCTTACTGTTTTCGGATCTTAAGTCATCTTAAGATGATCTTCGCTATTTTCATGTCTGCCGCCATCCTACCATTTTGTTCTCTTAAGCCATCTTAAGATGGCTACCATCTGATGTATTCCATAGTATTTCCATAGTATATAATACTAAATACCAGACTTGAGACAGACTTGAGCTGTCTTAAGTCACTATGACAGAATTCGCATTTATCTTAAGAAAAGCTAATATAGTTACGGGCTGAATCCTGTCATCTCAGCAGCCTATTAGGCCTCAAATACCAGGTTGGCAACCCAATGGGTAAAGATTTGGTATTTAAGCTAGTAGCTGCCTAGCACACTCCAGGTAGCCAAATTTGAGCTGCCTCAAGTGGTGTGGCACCACCCAGGACAATGTGGTAGTTTCCTGGTAGCAACCACTTCAGTCACACTGTCATGGGGTGTCTGTGGTCCTTTTTTTCCTTTTTTTGGTGCTTTTTTAGCTCTATAGGATATGCCAGAAATAACGATAACTTCCATAATAATGTACAAGGTGTTGAGTGTTCTGGGGGTCATAAACACAGTCCTAACAATACCTTTTTTATTGTAACAAGAGAAGGATAGAGAATTATGCATTTGTAGCTCCATTATGATCATAGATACATGCAACAATCTGGGACCCATCAATCAACTCCCTCTCAATGTTCTGTTCAAGTACGGCTCATATTTGTGATTCTAAATAAAATATTTGATAAAGTAGGCAAAAGAAATTGTTACAAATACAAGATAGCCACACCCTGAAGTTGAAGCTGGTAATCTCCATCACAGCAGGCAAATCCCAGTAAATATGGCACCATATGGCAGTATTATAGGAACCTTAGTGCCATTTTTCTGGTAATACCCTGGTAAGATACTAGGTAGCATCCATTTCAAAGAGGTAGCAAAACATTAGGTTCATGATGTGAGACTACTGATGACATCACTAACCATGGGAACTATATACCATTTCAGTGTCATTTCACCTTGAGAAGGCATATCAGGTTGATTTCAGACAAGTCTTTTACCCTCAAAGGCTGAGACAGTGTATTTTTGATACCTTCAAGCTAGAATCCCCACAGAAAATGGGTCTAGACTAGTGTTGCAACAGCTGGACTGAAGCCCAGCTGAAAATAGCAGCTTAAGCTGAGCCAGTCTCAGCCGCTGATTCAATCAGATGGTCATCAGCCAGCTGCTTGAGCCAGAACAATCTAGTCGCAAATGTGTCTGGTGCTTGCTGGCACTCCCATTGATGGAAGCCCAGCAAAATGCTCAGATTACCCCCAGTAAACTGAGCACAGTATATGGTCCCCCCCCATTCTCCTCTCTACAGCCAGGTGGCTTCATCTTCTGGAGCCTAAATGGAGATGTCAATGTCGTGTAAGTGGATTTTCGACAATTCCATCTATCTATCACCTTGCTGATCAACAGTCTGCAGTCCTTTGTATATCCAAGTAAATGCATTGCACAGGGACTGTATGTGGGCAACATGAACATTTTTTTTAAGGAAGTAGAGCTAGATTTTGCATCTCCAGTGTGTATCAGTCTATTCAGTCATAGGTCCTTACTGAGATGCTGCTCTCCCTTATCTATAAGTCAGAATCTTCTCATCCACTCTCTTCCTGCCTTGCATTAAACAATGCAACTTGTTTCCCACATGTACTCTTATCATCAATCATGATGCTTCATTGTTAATGGGTCAAGAAATTGTTACACTAAACACTGCAGTCACTGTATCTTTAGTTGTCAAAAGGTACTTCAGTCATCAATGACAGTATTTTGGCCATATCTCTATGCCACTGGAGGTATTGCAAATCTAATTGTATATTCAGATTCAGCAACCAAAAGTACACCCTATTATATACCAGCTCTGGGAATTTTTTGCATTTTCTGAACCAGCCGCAACTCCTACCCCTATTCCATTTGCAGATTCTGGGCCCTGCACCTCTCCATCAAATTTGAAGTTGTGGAAAAACCCTACCAACCTTGCTACCCACCCATTGCTCCATCAAATTAGGACCAGTCCCTACCCACTGCCCCATCAGGAAAAAGCCACTGTCTATTTTGAGCTTTTATTTTTCTCTGGGTTTAGTGAGGGCAGTTGTGATAAGACTGAGTGATGGCTAGCCCTAGATTTCAAGCCCTGCAGGTGAGATGGGGGGATAGGATCTGGTCTGACTGGTTTACAATTCGTACTTCGGGTTTGTCTGACTGATTTATAATTTGTCTCCATGGGTGAATTTACATAAAATGGTAGCTATCTTACATTGTAGGAGGGTCTGGTAGCTACCTGGGGGCACTGACACCAGCCTGACTACTGAAGCATACAGGTAGCTACCTGCAGCCTTGGGCAGCTGCCTTTTTGAAAGAGAATAAATATAACTAAAAAGTCATAAGGTCCCAAAATTGTTTTATTCTGCAAGCTGGAATGGTCTAATGGATTGA
This sequence comes from Tetrapyrgos nigripes, assembly GCA_013368315.1. NCBI lineage: Eukaryota > Fungi > Basidiomycota > Agaricomycetes > Agaricales > Campanellaceae > Tetrapyrgos > Tetrapyrgos nigripes. The sequence continues at coordinate 6,738 of JAACJM010000306.1, read as the reverse complement.
CGACTTCACCTCACCTCATTTGTCTGTAAATAGTTGGAGCGGTTGTATCTAATCTAATGCTCCATGCTTCTCTTGTTATTATTAAAAATGTGATAGGACTATATTTATAATCTCCAGAACACCTAACAGCTTGCACATCATTATAGAAGTTTTTCCTATTTGTATCATATAGTGCCAAAAACAGCCAAAAAAGAAAAAAAGACCCCAGACACTGTGTGACAGTGTGACAGATGTGGTTGCTACCAGGACACTACCAAATTGTACCAGGTAGTACCACACCACTCTAGGCAGCTCAACACTTGGCTACCTGGAGAGTGCTGGGCAGCCAACTAAATAACATATCTTTGGTACATTGGGTTGCCAACCTGGTATTTGGGACTAATAGGCTGCATAGATGACAGGATTCAGCAGCCTAACTAGGCCTGGTTGGATAGGTGCCTGAGGTGTATATGACATACACATTATTATTACAGCTACAGCTATTCACCAAACTTTCATGGGTTTTTCCTGAACTTTTAGATATCTCAAGCATAAATAGAAACTATGATTTAGAAATTACTTAACCAAGTATTTGTAGTACTGCAAGTTACTGTATCCCATTCAATGTAGTACTCATTCCACTTTGGAAACCCCACCTCATGACCTCATAACCAGCCTTCTGGGTAGCTATTAGCTGTTGGCTGAGCTTTCCCAATTAGGAACTTATCTAGAATCATCTTGTTGATGGCCTGTTTGGGCAGGACTGAGATAGTAATGCCACTGTTGTCAGAAGCCTGAGATCTTTCATCAAGGTCACATGGGGTACAGATTTTGCAGGCAAGCTTTTGACATGTCTGAAAATGTTTTATCCCTGTGACTTTTAAACTCCGACACTTTTGCATAGCCACCTAATTTTAGTGGAGCACGTCAATATAAGATGGAATGCACCTACTGCAGCCTTCCCTCAGCGACGTGGGATGTTCCTTTTGATACGTTTTACATGTATTCTCTGTTACAGATTTCAAAAAATTATCTGTGTTCTCTCTATAGATACCATAACTCACCTATTTTGGTGGCGCGACTTGAAAGCGTAACAGAGAATATTTACAAAATGATTTATAGAGAATTATTCCAAAATATGTTTCACGCCTTCATTTAATCTGACGGAGCTGACCCAACAGACCCCAGGCTAATCAGATACAATCAAGCCAATTTCCATAATCTGACTGAGCCAGATTCCAAATCCAATCTAGCCAGGCCTAACAATCTGGCCAAGCCCTGTGATATGACTTCGGGACAAGCTGGGCACATAGGCAAACTAAGCCGTTGGAGTAGGTTGGATGGAGCTGGCCAATCAAGCCAATCAAGCTGTTCACAACAGTGATTCAGGCCAATATCCAACAGGAAACAAGCCCATTTTCCCAATCTGACCTTTCTCACATATGTGAGTCACCTTCACCAACTTATCTATTCCTATTACACCTTCAACTTCATAACATTTAAACTAAGGAATACTTTATGTACATCTGATATCATTGACACAGAACACCCTCGACTTCTCCAACTCCTGATTTGCCATCTTCCAGTCTCCTTACTTTCTTCAATCATTTTCTTGTCTTCATCATAGACACTCTCTTCAAAGTAGTTCCCTCTAATATACCAAAAGCTGGGCTTTCCATTGCTCAACCTTAAAAGCATGAGTCTATGATGCTAACCTGTCAAACAAATATACTTACTGTCACTTAGTGCCCTGTATCAGTAGTCCAGCACCGATCCATGTGCTTTTATGAGTCCCCTAATGTTGGATCCTATAATCATACCATATTTCCTGAACTCCACGCAGAACGTTACTTTCATGGCTTTCTCTTCATCATCTTGCTGTTTGGTATGGCTGCCACTCCTTGTAAGCAGACTGCTATTAATAAGAACATTGACACACTTACTTTGTATTGTCCTGAAGTGATACTCCAACCACCTCTACCTCCTGCCTGTCTGAAGACTTTGGATTCTCACCTGATCCAGCATCACCAGTGGCTTCCACAATCCTTGTATGTTTGCTCAGATGACTAACCACCTCTGCCCTTACAATAGGTATCATCTCTGGTGTCAGAATAGTGCCCAGAGTATCTGAGTCTATGGAATCATTTCAGGCTAGAAGCGAAATGTTTGCCAATGCAAAGAGCCCACAGTCTACAGCATTATTCTGAGTGGCTTGACCCTTGAAGACCTTGTTTATCAATGTGGACAAGCAACATTAATCATAAACTCACTGTCCAAGCTTTTTGGTCGACTGAAAATCCTGAGAACTCTGGATTGGTTTCTTGTTGCAATTGATGACCCAAGGGGATTATACTATGGAACACCTTTCTGACCACACTCTATGTCAAAAAATGACCACCACAATGAGTATCACTGACTAACCTTGATAATGCCCTTATAAGAAACATCTGTCCTGGTTGGAATGCTGTCATAAATACTCAGCAGTGACTGCTTAAAATCAGCACAGGCCACAATCCAGTGCTCGTGTTCCTTCTGATGGATGATGGCTGTCAATAGCCGAATACCATCCCATTGAATCTAATTTGACAATCAACACAATGATGATCAGATAGCTAACAGTTGACATACCTGCAGTTTTCTGATTAGAGCCAATCACATGTCCACCTTACCCAATTGCTGAACATAGTTTGTCCACACAAGTGGTTCTAGGATGAATACACCCCATTCTCGCCACTCACTCTTGCTACTCTCAAGGAAAGCACTAACTATTTCATCATTCAGTTTTCCCTCTCGGATCCTCTCCAAATCTTTGGCGATGAGAGGCACTTTGCCAAGGTAAAGGTGTGCTCCTGAGTTTACCTTTACAACAGACCGAGATTCAATAGATGATCTACTTTCGAAAGGAAGACTAGATCATGACTTACTTCCCCAGATCTTTTGCTAATGACTTTCTTGACCGATTCTAATGAATGTCAGAAACCAGTTTGCTATCTGAATGTGGTAACAGCCCTTCTCGTGTCCACCTGTTCACTCGGCTGAGTCTGATAAAGTAAAAAGACATCCACATATTTCTTACACGCTGTTTGGTTAGTTTCAGTTTCACATCCTGGCAATTATCATTTTGTCAATGCCATGTCCCCTCAGAATGTCAATTGAATCACAAACCTCCTCTGCCTTTGCATCAGATGGGACAACACTGTGTTCTTCCACATCTTTAGGTATGATTCCCTTGATATACTTCAAATCAGTATCTCTCACATCCTAGGCTTGCTTTGACCACACCTGAACATCAGCCCTTTCAGAGACCGGTCATCTTGCTCAGACTTTATCACCTGTCAAATCATCAAATTCATTGTTGACTCAAGGATATCAACACCCAATTAATATATAAATACCTCTGTCAAGTTCTGTGCATCTCTATTTGGCCATAGCTCTTTCTCAGTATGAAGATGCATCCAAGACAGCCTTGAGATCACCTAGTTAAGTATACCATTAGTGTCGTCTGCACTAGATGAATGTATAAGCACCTACCCTGGGTTTATCCTCTTCCAGGAAAAGCTGCCCAATCCCTAAGACAGTCTGAGAAGAATTGAAGACATCCATCTCCAGCCCTTCTGGGGAGCGCGTAAATGACATGTAAAGTGCTTGCAGCTGTGACTTGATGCAGCTAATCCCAACCTCCCAAAGACGTTTCATAGTCTTCGCATTCAGTTTGACACCACAAGCTGCCAGCAAACCAAAAGTGACTGCCCAATACCCACATGCAGTCCCATCATCCTGGATTGAGAGTGCCCTATAGCCCTTCTCTGCACAATGGAACTCGTCCTTCACCTAGGCCACCATTTCATTACATGTTGAACTTGTGATTGAATGAAACACTCACCTCGCTATACTTCATTTCACTGAAGTGTGTTACCAACACCAACATCCTTGCAGAGGCACTACTCCAATCCTTCATCTGTTGAAAGCCACCTGATGAAAGGGAGTCTAAAGCTTTGACAGTAAACTCTGGCTCCAAAACAATAGTGACCAATGCCCAGTGTGTCCTTGTGTCATTGTAGGTGAAGAAGAAAAACTCTGTGGGCATCTCCATCAGTGCGCTACAAACTTTGTGCATATTCGAAAGGAATGAACCATTTCCAAACCGAGCCTAAAGGTGTCAGGGTATTATGGTGCAATTTCCCTGGGATAACAAATTTTGACTCACAGCATTACGGGCAATAAAATCCAAATGGGTACAGTCTGGTCCCTCCTCTATCAAAAAGTCTCCAAAGCCAACTGTTTGCTGATAGGGGAAGAACAGTCTGTGAAGCTTGCGGACTGTAGCAATCTGATTCATGAGATCCACAAAGCCATCCATGTGATCTGCTTGAACTGGTAGCTGCTTTCATTCCAGTCCAGATTGTTATTGAGAATCTCAGTCATTTCTTCCTGTAAGTCACTGGCCTCATACTCCAGATGCTGATGCAATGTGGTTGGATGTTTGTGTAGCTGCCAAAGGTATGCAAGTGACAGATCATCCAAATAAACCTCTAGCATCAAACATGAACAGGGTTAGTAATGCTCAATTCAGAGAAGATGGAAGTGAAGACAACCCACTTGCATTTATTCTTTTTGCCCTTGACATCCACAGTTGGTTTGATGATACTAAAAGACAAGGAGATAGTGAGAACATGACTGTCATATACTGAGTAAAGAAGATGTACCTAGACCTCACCAAAGTCTTATGGCTCCGCTTCTTGCTCCCTGATGACTCAGATGAGTCACTGCTGTTGCCTTTGGCTTCCTCCTTGTCACTCTCATCTGACTCCTCAGAGTCAGTTGGTAGCTTGACATCTGCACTCTCCTCCTCAGCTGCCATGAGCAGTTTCCAAGACAGTAGTAATTGATGCGCAAAACAGGTTTCTTGTCTTTATCTGAGTGAAGTGGCTTTGGGGCTTTTTTGTCAAGAGTCTTCCAGCCAAGCATGGCTGGGTGAGGGCGAACGTCTTTTGGTGAGTCACCTGGATGGCCCTGGTAAACAATGTATACCAAGTCATTTGCCATTTTATACTCGTGTGGGTAGAAGTCATTCTCCTGTAATGTCCAAGTTGGTGGTATCAGGAGACAGCACATACAGTCTTCTCAAACCACCTCCACACTTCCACCAACAAAGTGGTCTCAAGCAAGTTCCATCCAGAATGGTCAACACTCCTTAAAGCCTTAGCCTTGGTGTCGACCAGAAAATGTTTAGGACTCTCCAGCAGGCCAGGGGTGCAGGGTGATAGGGCCAAACAATCTGTTAATGTGAATTGAGCGAGCTCTTTTTGGCCAGGACTGAGCTTGGACATTTTGATAGGGGAGGATGATAATGATTTGGACTGTGAGGAATGATGAGACGACTGTGAGGCTCAGGGTCTTGGAGTATGAGGAGAGCGAGAGCCAGGAGCAGAGCCAGCCACAGACTGGGTTGGAGAAGCAACCATGCACCTGGGTCGGTCTGCATTGTGTTTTCATCCACTCTGCCAGTGGAGTATATGGTTAAATAAATAGAAAGTGACATAGAAAGAACTGACCCTGTTCTGGGTTATGTTTTGGAGAAGAGCCTTCTTGCGAGGGGAAACAGAAGAAGGAAATTGATGTGCTTTGTACTGGCATGGCTGGTGCTCTTCTTCAGAATCATCGGAAAGAACTTGCTGATAATGAAAATGAAGTTAGTATTGGATTTTATAGCAGGAAGTCTATGGATTCTTTGTCTTTTGGTTGGAATACTATATGACTCATGCCCCTAGATGATACAAACAGTCAATTAATTGTGAGAAGCAGGAACTTGCAGGATCGTGCTGACCTGCTCTTCTAGCTGCTGTTTGAGAGGGCTTGAATGCAGCTGTGGAGAGGAAGAAGAGGTTGCACTCCAAGTTCATCATACATACATTATCCTACACATATAATTACCCTATGCAGCAATGATTGTACTTACTTATGATGCAATGACTCAGTATATGGTGTATATCTTGTGAATGGAATGAGTAAACCAAGAAATGACAGTGGTGGGTGGAGAAGACGACGCACAGCCATGCTCAAATTTAGCTAAGTTCTTTTTCCCAGGACCAGGGGTCCTAAGTGACAGGGAACGAGTCTAGCATCTCCAACAAAATACAGACAATGAAGCTGGAACTGATGGTGGAATTTGCTATGCTACTAGAACTTAAACTTGATTCTGGTTAGTATTCACATATTCTTACTTGGTAATTTAAGTTTTTGGTGGCTATCTATCTCCTGTGCAGTCTTCACCATCCTTGCAGTGGATTGTCAATTATGGATACTCCAGGGAACAATGATGTACAGGCTTGGTCAGATCTTAGTGCAGCTTGATCACACTCGAAAATGGGTAAATAGAGGCTTCGTCAGTAGAGACACCAGCTTGTACATATCCAGAATGGCTTGCTTATATGATATAGGTGTATTAGAAGGCGGCTTGATCACACTCGAAAATTGGCAAATAGAGGCTTCGTCAGTAGAGACACCAGCTTGTACATATCCAGAATGGCCTGGGCTTGATCACTTGGAAATTGGCATGGTAGCTTGAATGTAGAGCCTCAACAGCTTCCCCATATGAAAGTAGTGGCTAAAATGAGGAGATGAAATCAGCTACATCTGAATTTGAAAATGGGGCTTAGATATATCAGAATCAACGGCTCAGTTGGACTATGTGGACAGCTTCATCTGTCACCAAAGTTTGACTAGATTCTGTTGCAAAATTAAGGCTGTCACGAATCG